>JAADVZ010000477.1:0-23315 GCA_023335925.1 Pythium phragmitis
CTTTGTGTACTACTTTTGCCCGGAGACGGTGGGACTTCTTCTCGAGGACATTGAGGTGCTGTTCAACAAGAAGGCCGCGGCCAAGAAGGCGGCGTCGCCCAAGTACGCCGAGGTGCAGACGCCCGTCTAAGTGCGGAAAGCACCGAGCTGGGCTGTGCGTGTGTGTATTAGCATTGTGCCTTCATTAGAAATAAACACTGGCGTACAGATTCACTTTCATTAGTACATTATCCAGCGAACTGTCAAACAATCCAATAATTGGATTGTTGGTGAGTGATCTCCTGAGTGTACCAATTATTGTGAGAATGTGTAACTGTCCCACCCATCATACTGTCCTCTCCGCAGACGATCGTCATGCACGCCAAGCGCCCCACCGCCGCGTCGCCGCCGCCCGCGCCCAGTGCGCCTCCGCTGTCGCCCGCATCCGGTCACTATGAACCGTCCTCTGTCGACGTGTACGCGCTGCCTCTCGCTCGACCAGTGCCCTTCTCTCCTCCTCCTCTTCCTCCCCCTCCACAGTCAATCCGTCACCACCCTTCTTCGAACGTTGGTGCAAGCCGCCACTCCCTTCGCGTCCACACGGAACAAGACTGCTGTCCGTCGGCGTGGCCAGCGCTCTGGTTTGCCGCGCACTTAGCGGTCTACCATGTCGCGAACGCGGCGCTCGCGTGTGCCGCCGCTGTCGTCGTCTGGCTCGGCCTCTCGCTCTCGCTCGCGATGTTCCCGCTGTGCTGCTTTGGCGTCGTGGTCTTTAACGTCACGGTTCGAACTGCCTTCTACCTGAGCGAATTCGACGCAAAGTTCCACAACACAATCACGACAGCCGACCACGAGATCATCACGTTCCCGGACGACGACGAGCGCCGGCCGCTGCTGCCGCTCTACGATCCGGCACGGCCCGCGACGGGTACTGCCAGTCAACTACCACGGCCGCGGTTCGCGAGAGACGAGTTACGCCACTTTTCGCCACGTGCGCTGCTGCTCTTCGTGTACTTTGGCGTGGTGAAACTCGTGTTGGGGCTTCTCTGCGCGCTGGACTTCGCGCTCGTGGTTACGTTCTCGGCTGCACTCGTAGTGGACAACTCAAGCATCCATCTCGAACTGGGCGACGACCTGATGCTAGACAGTTCGGAATGGACTCCTGTGGCCAATGTGGTCGCGGCCGTCGTGTGTGCTATCGGACTCCACGTGCTGGCGCGGGTCTCGCAGGCCGCGACGCGCTTCTTCTGCTGTGAACGGCGGTAGACAGGTAGACAGGGCTTAAAGAGAGCGTATGAGAATAGGGAGAACCTGTTTTTATGTATGTATCTCATTACTGCAGTACTACTGTAGTATGAAGTTCTCTTTGTGGTAACCCTCGCTTTGATTGGATCCGGTTGCCTCCCTCCGCTGTCGCCCACACTCGATTCCTCTTCTCACAAGACCCAAGTTGATCCGCCCAGGCACCACCCTCCGCCGCGAACCCAACGGGCTCGGCAGTGCGGCTCAGCATCTTCAACGCCGTGTTGGGACTCGTGGGCTTTGTATCCATGATTGCTGGTTCGGTCGGTGAAACTGCTGCTCGTGGCGGCACATTTGTAGCCTCGGCCTGCATACTCTACTGACGTACGTCGTCAGCTCTTTCGGCGTACTGTACTCAACATTGAGCTGTTTCTCTTCATTCAGCCGCTGAGCCTGTGAGCTCTTGTCTCAGCGTCTCGCACTCCGACCTGCACTCGTCCACCTCTACATCCTTTGGTATCAATACAATCAAAGTAGTCGTCGGCCTGCGCAGCGCAGCTGCGGCTCGTACCGCAGGCTCTCTGGGAGATCGGCATGCAGCATGACACGATCGTCTCAGTGACGATTCAGTGATGGCCACTGGTCTGCTGCGGGTGCTGTACTTTCTAGTGGTCGGATTCAGCTGCTAAACTAAACTCGGCGCCTGGCTCATACAGTCAGCGCATTCTCAAGAAAACAGTCATCCCAAATCACGATCAAGTTCGTATTCAATCTTGACTTGGGTGCACAAATTCCTAAAGTTTAGGAATCCAAGACACGAAAGCTGAAGGCTTAGACAATGAGGCGGTCGCCGCTGCCGCCTACGGGCGCCGTGGCACCGTACGTGGGCACGGCAGTCGGGTAGGCGTTGGCGCGCTCGACGTACTGGTAGGTCGAGAACTTTTCGCAGCAAAAGAATTTCGTGGCAGCGCGCGAGAGCTTGGCGGCAAACTTCATGAGCGCCGCGCCGACCACGAGCAGCAGCGCCGAGATCGCGACAAAGCCGAGCACGCCCAGGAAGTTGCTGAAGAACGTGTCCTGCGTGCTCTTGTCCGTGAGCGCCGAGAACGGCAGCGAGAACGCGACCGAGAGCGCGACCGAGCTGAGCAGGCCGACGACAAACTTGACCGTGGCAAAGTAGAGCGCAACGAGCACGGCGCCGTGGGAAAACGACGAGAGGTTGGGCGCGAGGCGCAGCCCCGAGAACTCGAGCACGTTGCCCTGGCGCGGCACGCTCACGTAGACGTGCTCGCTGGGCGGCGAAATGTAGTTGTAGAGCCCGACGTCGAGCTCGGCGAGAAAGCCCACGAGGTAGAGCACAAAGCGGAACGTGACGATGCCAAAGCAGCAGAGCGGCACGAGCAGCAGGCTCAAGACCGAGCCCACGACGACAAGCACAAAGCCGATCTCGCTGAGCACGGCGTTGAGCGCATGGAAGACGCCGAGGCGCAGCGCCGAGCGCAGGAACGTGTCGTTCGTCGGGTCGGCCGTGGGCGGCACGTACGCTTGGCCCACGGGGCGCGCGACCGGAATGTCGGCGTACGGATCGGCGTCGGTTAGCGGCACCGACGCCACGGGCTTGATGGGGCTCGACGCGTTCATGAGCGGAGGAGACCTGGAGGACGAAGAAGCGGAGAACGAAGAATGACGAGGCTGGCGAGTGGAGGAGGGGAGAGCAGAGAACGGATCCGATCCATCGTGTGGCCAGCTGGGAACTGATTTTTGGATCCGTTCGAGGAAAAAAAACGGGAAGAAACGACCATCACTCTGCGCGTCATTCTCGAAGAAAGATTCTTTCAAAACAAAGAAGGGGAGTCTAAAGTGACTGCCCTCAAAAGTTAACGAATCTACTGATCTAGAGTAGTTCAAGTCCCGCCTGTGTTGAAGCGGATGACCACGGGACCACGCGCCTCGTTATTACTAGTATTGTACGGGTCCGCCATCGGGACGGCGCCGTACCCCTGGTGCCGGTACGGAGGAGGAGGATGGGATTGTTGAATGGCCATGGGCGCTGTCGGGTACAGCGATTGGCCCTCCAGCGACGGGTGGTGGACGTACCGGTACGTGGAGAACTTTTCACAGCAAAAGAACTTCGTGGCCGCGCGCGAGGCCGAGGCCACGACGTGCAGGAGCGCGACACCGATGGCAAAGAGGCTGGCGGTCGCGAGCAGAAAGAGCAGCGGGTCGTCGTCAAAGTCGACGAGGTCTTCCGGTCCGAACTGCACTTGGAAGACCGGCCCGTGGCCGAGACCGAGCACGGCGCACACGAGCGAGAGCGGCACAGTCACGACGAGCGAAACGCACACGCTGCTCAGCGTGGACACGACAAACTTGATGGAGCAAAAGTAGATGAGCGCCATGAGCGAGAGCGGCGAGAACGCCGAGAGCGTCGGCGCGAGCCGCGAGCCCGAGAGGCCGCCGACGCGGGGGTTCTCGGGCACTTGTGTGTACACGTGGTCCTCTGGCGGTGTGATGAAGTTGAAGAGCAGGACGTCGAGCTGCGCAAAGCCATAGACGGCGTAGAGCAGCACGCGAAAGACGACGATGCCGAAGCAGCAGAGCGGTAGCAGCCCCACGGACGTCGCGACGCCGCCCACGCAGACCGTGAACGCCACGTATCCGAGGACCGCGTTGAGTGTGTGGAAGAGCACGAGGCGCCCCGTCTCGCGGAGGAACTCAGGAAACGTCGAGTCTTCTTCTCCATCGTCGCTGGCCGTACTGGTGGCGGGGTACGGGTACGGAGGCGGATGGAGATATGGCGCTTCATACTTGAGTTGTGCGGGCGGTGGTACCGGCGGCTGGAAATAGCCCGAGTGCTGGGGTGCCAACGGTGGCATTGGTGCCATTGGTGCCATTGGTGCCATGGGTGACTGGCTGTAGGCTGCGGCGGGAGTGTCATGCACGGAACGAGCTGCATAGAAATCCGAGTTGAGCGGCTGCTGCGTGGGCGAGTCCATGGGCGGTGCCGTCGGCCGAGGCGGCTTCTCCGCGGCATCGAACGCAGCCCCGGCGTTCCTCATTGTGGTGATCTTAAAGTGAGTGAGTCGCTTTGTATGGCTTCTTGTTCAAGGTTTTGGAGCTGCTCGCGTGTGAGGTTTTTCTGGAGTGAGATGGGTTCGGCGCAATCATTCCTGCTTGAAGCCAGCGAATGGCTCACTGTTCTCCGGCGGCTTGGCACTGTATCATGCTGGAATACTTCAGCAGATGCCACGACCCACATCGCCCAGTCTCGTCGTGGCAGTCATTCCGAACGGAGAATGAATGCACAGGTCGCTAGCGGCGTCCTCAGTCATTTTTTTTCCATTCTCCACTCCTGGTCGTTTGTGTCCTCCGGTGTCACTCGCTGAGATCGAGGAGTCATTTGTCAACACGCCACAGGCCGAGATCTCCATTTTCCCCAAAATTAAATCGCAAGATCGCCATGCGCACCGAGAGCGATTTGGCCAGCACAGAAGCCTCGTTCCCCAGTAGTGCCAGTGAGCAGGGTCGCATTCACGTCTTCCTCATTGACGACAATGGCGAAGTGGTGACGGGAAATTCGACGTCCCCACCGCCCATGCCTCCGATGCCGCCCGTGCCGCAGATGCCGGCGAGCGGTCAGTTTGACGCCACGGGATTGCGTGTGCATCTCTTTGGCAACCACGGCCAGAGTCACGAGGGAGACTTCGTGTCCGCTCCGCCCATGCCACCTATGCCACCCATGCCACCGACACTGTCCTCACTCCCGTCGCGCGGGATGCCGTCCATGCCGTCCATCCTCCGATGCCGTCCATGCCTTCGATGCCGACACCTCCAATGCCGCCGCAGCACGTCACGACCAACTTCTGCTACAAGGATCCATGAAAGCAAGTCGGCGTTGGTCTCGACGCATCTCGCTGTGCTCCACCCCCACACGCGTGCTCCTTCGTAGCCTTTTGATCTCGGTTTGATTCGCATTGCCTTTCTCATGTACGAATAATAACCATGAAGACAACTTGGAGGTCTGCTGTTGCTCGTTGATGCTGTTGAACCCCATGGCTCAGGCCGTAATTCTATTCGAGGCATGAGATCTGTTTCCGGCGCCGCTTCAGATATTCAACGGATTCCCATTCCCTGAGGTCGACCTTTTTGCCTTCGAGCGAGCAGACCCATCGTCTCTTGGCGTGGTCAACGCCAACGCCATATCCCCCTCCCCCCATGAGCACGCTCGAGGATCTGCTGCCCGAGATGGCAGGCGTGTTTGCCGCGCAGGAAAGCGCGCTCACCAACTGCGTCGCGGTGCTCTCGACGCAGATGCAGAACCTCGGCCTGGACTGCAGTCGCCAGCTGCGCCGCGTTGCGACGCTCGAGACGTCGCAGCGGTCGCTGGTCGAAACGATCACGACACTACGCGCCACGCTCGACGCGGTGCAGCAGCAGCACGAAGAGCTCACGCAGCAGCACGCGGCCCAGAGTGACGCGCTGGAGGATCTCCGTGAATTGGCGGTCGCGGCCTCGGGATTGAAGGCGACACTCGCGCGTGAGATGGAGGCGCAGACCGCTGCGGTCGTGCACACGCTCGTGACGGAACATCTCACGACGCTCGAGACCAAGCTCACGCAGCAGACGCTCGAGGCGTCGAACCGCGCATATCTCCGCGCCAAGCAAAGCGACGAGCTGTTTCAAGGCCAGCTGGAGATGCTAGAAAAGAAGTTCGACTTTCTCTCGAAACTGAAAATGGAGATTAAGGATCTGGCCAAGCGCATGGACAAGCAGGATCAAACACTTGACGACATGCGCACGGGGCTGGCGCTGCTCTCCAAGTCGGTCGGGTCCGATGAGATTGACGACGACGAGGACGGTGACACAGCCCGTATTTCGAGCCGACAGAAACAAGCGCTCGCTATCGACACAGTTACCATGCCTGAGCCAGTCCCGCTCGATCAGTGGATGGAGGAGACTGCGGAGGCAGTCATGGATGAGCCATCGCTGGAGGAGCAGGGATCCCACGCGGAAGTACCAAAGGAGGAAGAAAATGAGGCGAGCGAGATCTTTCCTGCTGTTGTAGAGACTGGTGGTGAAGCAGAACTTGCTGAGGAAGTGGCTCCTGTATCGCCTGACGAACCGATCCAATCGCCACCATTGTCGAGTGAGGAAACGCCCAACGTCGAGAAGGTTGACACGTCGGCCATGGAAAGGTCGCACGAGTTGTCTCCAGTCACAGAGGAAGAGCACCCGGAAGAAACGCTGCCTTCCAGCGGCGAGTCTGCTGAAATCGTGCCCCCTGCACCACAGCCCGAGTCAGATACGCCTCCGCCGTCGGAAGCTCCACAGGAAGAGCCAATGCCTGAGACTCCTCCAACCATTCAAGACACTGAATCGCCTCCGATCCCACCAGTCGACCCCACAGCGTTGCCAGTTCAACTGTCCCCTCCACATCAAAGCCCTACCGAGACCCCGAAACCAGAAGACGAACTGGAGAATGAGACGGACGGAATCGACGACTTTCAGAGTGTCCCGCTGCCCCACGTCCACCCACCGGCGGTGATGCATCACATGCCGACGGTGCCCAACCTCTTGACCGTCGCCTACAGTACGTTGAGCTTCTTCCTTGGGACGTATGTCGTAGGACTCGTCGTAACTGGTCTCTGTATCCCGCCATAGTTCGCTCGCGCCGTCAAGAACGAGCCGCCAAACGCATGGGGTCGCGCCACGACCTGACCGTACCCGACCACCACTTGCTTCCGCCGCGTGTGCCACTCTCCCTAGACGAGATCAAAGCCAATTGGATGCGCATTTTCAACAAAATCGTCCAGCTCAAGCGGCTTCAGTCCATCAACGGCACGAGCCCCGAGCGCACGATCTTCCGCAAGCAAAACCTCTCGATGGGTGCGCGCGTGAAACGACTCGAGGAGACCTCGGGTGATCTTGAAGACACGATCGAAATGCTCGAGTCAACAATCCAAGGCACAGGAGCGACGCTACAGACACTCACCCACGCCGTCACGCAAAGCACCACGACGCTCGAGAAGAAAACCAAAAAGCTCGACGACGTGCAGCGCATGCAGGCGCAATCGATCGTCGGTATGGAAGAAAAGTTTGAGGCCCTAGATGCCGAGTTTCGACGCATGCGAAACGTTGCGCGCCGGGATAGCTCGCAGGGATCCGTGGCCACGGCCATCATGACCCAGGTCGCGGCACAGATGCACGACCTCACGGATCGCCTGAGCGACCACTCGAAATGCGTCGACGACCACGAACGCAAGCTTCATCAACTGCTTAAAACCGACTTGCCAAGTCTCACTGCCACTGTGCAAAGCACCGTGTTGGAGCTGCGAACGGAGGTGGACTTCAAGATACGCGCGATGGGCAACGACCTCGTCCATGCCGTCGAGACGCTTCGTGCCGAACAGAAAGCGACACATCACACGCTAGAGAAGCAGCTCACGGCGTGCACTGACGGGTTGTACCGCGACCTGCTCGTGCTCACGAGTGCAATCCTAGTGGCCGTGGAGCTGGCGTCTAAATCCAATGCTGCGTCCAAAGCGAGTAACTCGCCCACGAAAAAGGCCAAACTAAAATCCTCATTCGACATTAGCGTCGGTCTGCTCCACTCGGTGCTCGCCACGTTTGAAACCGAATGCCGCAAGATCGTCAGATCAAGTGATGACACGAGCAGCAGCGTTGGAATGGACAGTGGCACTGAGGCGCTCGCCTCAGTGCTCATGGACAAGCTCCATCACTTTCGCCTTGAGCTTAGCAAGCTCAAGGAACAGGCCGACAAAGCAGCTGCGATCAGCATCACCACGGTGGGGGGAGAGGGGAACAGCATCAGCGGCAGTAGCACCACGCGAGGCTTTGAAGAGCATCTTGTGCGGATCTGTACCAACCAGTTGCGGATGCTTGAAGAGATCCTTGTGGCCCAAAGCCATGTCGCCACCAGCCAACAGGATGCATCGCATGGGGAGGCGGCGCTAATTGGCGCCCACGTCAAAGATCTCGTGGTCCAGTTCCGCGCCATACTCTTCCTGCTCGTCCTGCACGAGCAACTGGTCGAGCCGCCCCAACAGATCCACAAGCTGGAGACAGCCCACGCGTCCATGGAGACCATCGTCACGTCCCACACCTTTGCGTTGAGCCAATTCGCGACCGTCGAAGCCGTCGTGAAAATGATGAACAGCCGTCTCGACTCGTTCATGGACATGAGCTTTTCGTTCGCCAAGGATGCCGACGTCAAGAAATCGATCCAGGAAATGTTCGACGCCAACGACGAGCTTCGCGAAAACGTGGGCAAGCAATTCGAGTCGACTAATGGCAATGCCGTTAGGCGCGATGAACTCATTGAGCGGGAACTCGCGCAACTCGCGGGTCGTGTGCATAAGAAGCTTGACAAAGACGAGATGCTGTGGACCCAGGAAGTGCTCGAACGCCAACTGCAGAACGTCGCCAAGGGAGCCTTAGGAGAGCAGGATCTCGTCGATATCCAGCGCGCTCTTCGGGCCAAGATGGACAAGACCCAATTCCAGGCGCTCTTGCTACAGCAACAGGCCAAACTACAAGAGCTTGGTGGTGGTGGAAATGGCTCCTCGATGTCGCTGTATGGCTCAGGAGGTGGTAATCAGCCACTAGCAGCCACGCGCTGTATCTCATGCGATAGCGAATTGTCGACGTCGCCGTCCCCACAAATGCTCGCGACCGTCAAGGAAGAAGTCCAGCACGAAGTCGCCAGGGCACTTGCTGCCGCCAGCGCCAAGCGCCAGCCCGCACCGTCTCAGTCTTCACTGGCTTCGCCCTCGTCTTCATCCTCACCGAACTTCAACGTGTCGAGCCATCGGAGTATGGACAAGTACAAGCGAGAGCTTCTCCTGGCGGCGTTGCAGCAAGAACAGCAACGGAAATAGATTTCCCCCTTGCTCGATTCTTTCCCTAACCCACGCTTGTTGCCACGAGAATCGCTTGGAGTAGTTGCAACGCAATTTCCTTGACCAGAATCATGCTATTGGCATCTTGTGCCAGCACAAACACGGTCGGGTAGAGGTCGTACTCGACGACAAACTGCACGGGCGATGTGTGGTTCTCGAAAATGCATTTGAGCATCTTCAGTAGGTTTTTCCGCACAATGGCCTTGGGCACGAGGCGTAACTTGACTAGAATCTCGTTCACAAACAGCGCACTACGACCCAGCGATTGATTGAGCCGCACGGACCGCGTCAGCATGTCGAGCAATGGCTCCAGCAAAATCTCGAGCTCGGTCTCTTGGCCCAGTCGAAAGAACTGAATAATCTTGAATAAGTTGGCCGGGTTGCGATCCAGCAAAGCGTTCTCCATCTTCACCGTGTCGTACATGAGCCAAACGCTGAGCGACTTGATCGCGTCCACCTGCCAATACTTGTCGTCCAGTAAATCGAGAAAGACAGGCACGGAATTGCTGGCCCACAAGTGGGCACGTGATGTGGGCGATGCATGGGCAAAGTCGCAAAGCAGCGGGAGCGCAAACTGTTTGAGCGGACTCGCGCTTTTCACGACCTTGATCAGCGAAGGTACGACGCCTGCCTGCGTCGCATGAGTCTGGCGATTCCGGTTGAGGCGGCAGAGATAGAACATAGCCTGAAGCACGAGATTTTCAATTTCGCGCCGTTTGTTGATTGAGATGCGGCTGGCGTCGTGGTTGAGCAAGCGCACGAGCGTCGGAATGGTACCAGCACGATCGAGTTTGTCGAGCGTCGCCGGCTCCATGCTCAGGTTGCGAACACACTTGAGCAGCTTGATGACAATGGCCACGACCGGATGGTCGTCGGCTATGGCGTCGGAAAAAGGCTTCGTGAACGCGAGCAGTGCTACAAGAATCCCTTCGAGCACAGCACCATCGCACATGTGTTCTTTCACAATCGCGTCGCCCTGCGAGAACACTAGCAGCGCATCGCTCATGGCGTCCAGTTCTTCTATGGTCCACGGCTTCAGAAGGAGTGTCGACTGCTCCACGTCGCTCTCCTGCTCTTCGTCGTTGTCGTCATTTCTGTCATCATCCGCTCCCTCCAGTGGGCAGCAATGCGAGAAGACCTCGCGAAATACTGCGATGAACTTGTGGAGCAGCCCCGCTTTGACAAACAACCGGCAAATGTCGTTCTTCGGAATGGTCTGCAGGCGAAACACGCTGAAAATGCCTTCCAACGCGATCCGCAGCAGCTCTTTTTGGTCCTTGACTGGCCGCGAACTATCAATGTGGAGAAAATCCACGAGCACGGGCAAACCACCGCATGCGACAAACATTTGCAGCGTCAGCGAACTCGTGCGACAACTCTGACGCACGAACTTTGCGGCTTCGAGGCGCACATATTTGGCCGAGACGTCGCTCCCGAGATCGTCGATACTATCACGAATAGGGCCATAGGGTGGCGGTAGCGCTGCATGGCGACGTGTGAGGCGAATCACAATCGGCACCAGGCCGACTAGTGCAAGGTTCTCTTGGAAGCGTTTGTTGTCCTGGATGATCGTATTGACGACTCTAAGCACCGCGCACAAGACGTCAAGTTTCTTCATCTCCAACGCTTCCATGATGTTGGGAATCACACCGGGCTGCGACATGAGGTCGCGCCTAATCGCACTGTTACACTCGAGAACGTCTTGCAGTTGGTTGCAAGCGTCCAAAATGACTTGGTCCTCGAGGCTCGGGTCCAAAAGCGCCAGTAGCTCCATGACGCGTGCGGTCGCCTTTTGGTGCGTGTCACGCACGCTCGAGTACTCGAAATCCAGTTCTTCATCATCAAAGAGCACATCAGAAGACTCGGTGGCGGCAGCTTGACGCAGTTGGAGTTGTGAGGTGCCTGTTTCGTCAAACGAGACATCCTCATCCGACGCATCGTCTTCTTTGAAGCGATCTAACGTCGCGTCAGCCGCCATCACTTGGCTGCTGGACCGACGATTGAGTTGTCGCCGTGCGACTGCAGCACGAAGAAGCTGGTCTTCGTCGACATCCGCGAATTGAAGGTCGTCATCCTCGTCTTCACGAAACGTTTTCAGCTTGGACAATCGTTTTTCCACGGGGATGAGCGCTGAACCGCTCCATGCTTTGCGTTCGTCGTCCGCGTTGAAACCCGAGATCGCCAGACTTACCTGCGTCGAGCTCGCCTCATCATCCTCGTCCCACAGATCATCATCGAGCAACGCGCTGGCATCTTCTTTCGTAAGCTGGAAAGCGGACGCTGCTAGGGATGGTGCGCTGCCTCGTGCCAGCGCGGATACTGAAGTCATACTGCTGGGCTCATGGTCCGGAGCTTCAAGATTACCGTGGTCTTGGTGGAGGGAAAGTGGCGTGGGGTCCGACTCGACCCCAAACTCTTCATCCCAGTTTTCGCCTTCCTCCTCTTCGTCCTTGATCTCCGTCTCGGTCGACTGCTGTTTGTCCTTGTACATCTGGATCGTATTGAGCACAGCGTCTCGGTCATGCGATGACGTCACGTGCTGCACGACGAGCTGCGAGCTCTGCTCGACTTTCTTCTTTGGAATTTGCGCGATCCACGGATGCTGCAACAGCTCGGTCGCCGAGCTCCGAAGCCGTGGCTCCTTCATGAAGCACTTCATGATGAAATCTTGCAGCGCCGGCGAGATACGCTCGGGCAACGGCGGGTGGTCGTCTTGCACGATGCGGAACAGCGCTGCCATCGGCTGCAGGTCAAAGTACGGCGGCTTGGTCGTGAGCAGTTCAATTATCGTACAGCCGACGCTCCAGATATCGGCTGCAAAGGACACGCCCGACATCTCAATCACCTCGGGGGCCACTGCCATACCCACACCAAGTCAGTATAGATACCACCCTCGTCCAGACCGCCATACGTACTCCAATAGGGTGAACCCACGACCGAGTTGGCCTTGTTCTGCGTGGTCTCGCTGAGCTTGACCGCGACGCCAAAGTCGGCGAGCTTGACGAGTCCGTCCTTGGTCGTGAGAATGTTGGCGCCCTTGACGTCGCGGTGGAGCACGCCCTGCTCGTGGAGGTACGCGAGTCCGCGGAGCACTTGTGCAATGTACATGGCCACGAGCGGTTCCGAGAACGAGCCGAATTTCTTCATAAACTGCGCGAGCGAGCCGTTCTCCATGTACTCCAAGACGATGTAGAGATGCGACGGCGTGCGGATCGTGTCAAAGTACGTCACAATGTTGTCGTGCGAGAGTTTCTTCAGGAGCCGCACTTCGCTTTCGATCGGCAGCAGCGCGTCGGCGTCCAGCTCGGCCAGCGCGACTTGCTTGATGGCGACGGACCGCGCCGACCGCAAGTCGAGCGCGCTGAACACGGTACCAAAGCCGCCGCGACCAATCTCCACGCCCAGTTGCTGTGCCAATGGAGGGAAGTGTTAGGAGGAAAAAGAGAAAACAAAGGGAAACCAACGCGTACGTAGTGGTCGCCGACGACGCGCGGCTGGTGCGGGTCGATCTCGGAGCCGCCGAGCCGCCGCCGCATCGAGGCCGCGCTCCCCATGCGCTGGAGGGGGCGCGGCGCATCGCTGCGGCGCCGCGCGAGCGACGGCGTCCCCTGCATCTTCAGTTGGGATGGAAGAACAGCGAGACCGCCCGATTTTCACCCGCCAACATATACACTGGAAAGGGAAACGTATACCAAACATATATTATATTATAGAGGTAGTAGGCGTCCTTCTATCAGATGCATTCCATCAATATCGGGAGAAATTTCCTGTTTCCAAGGGGAATCGCATATGGTCGAAGTATCCATTTACAGAGGCCACTTTATCGATACCCATGCCCACCACGGGCGCTTATGCCCATGCCGACGCCCAGCATGCCGGCGCTGGTTGTCGGCCGCACCATGGCATCGCGCTGCGGCGTATCGGAGAGCGATAGCACCTGGCTGTTGTCGTAGAACGTCATGCTCTCCTCCAGCTCGTCGTCGGGCACGTAAATGTTGGCGGCCTCGAGTTCGGCCACAGCCGCGTCGTCCGTGAACAGAATGGCCTGCGTCATGTCGGCTTTCGCGGCCGCGGCCTCGGCACGCTCGTACCGGCGCCTGCGCAGCCGCCGGTTCTCCACGACGTCGCTCGTGAGCTTGAGCAGCTCATTGTCGTGGTCATCCTCGCTCGAAAGCGGCAGCGCCGGCGCCTGCTTCAAGATGCCGTGGAAGATGAGCACGTCGTCGAGGAAGATTTCGAACTCCTTGACGCCGCGCGTCGGCGTCTTGCTGTAATTCCACAGGCGGATCCGCGACAGCGTGACTGGCTCATTAAAAAAGAGCACGAGCTTATTGTGGTGCGCCGACGTGAACGGCGCGAGCCACATGTGGCGGTCGTCGTACGTGTTGTTGACGCCGTCGTAGAGTTTGTCCAGCGTGCGCACGTCATGAGGTGCGCCGGGGTCTTTGAGAATGTTAATGTCGCGTGGTTGGGCGTCGACCATGTCGGCGTGGAGCGGCACGAGGTCGTTGTGGCGGTCAAAGAGTTCGAGTCCGTTGAGACCGAGGTAGAACGGATCGCCCCATGTCGAGAGGAAGACGAATTTGATGATATACCCCGTGGGGAAGAGTGGCGTCTGGTACTGCTGGAAGCACTCGGCAATGGGCTTCATGGAAAGGGGAGGCTTGGACGGCTGTTGTGGGGGTGGTGGTTGTGCGGGTCGCTGTGTTGGCTGGTGAGACTCGTCTAGCGTCGCGTCGTCTTCTCTGCGGGCGCCAACGGGTTCAGCACTCGCCAATGGGGAGTGGACAGCCAGCACCTGTGTCGGTGGTGCTGTCATAGCGCCATTTGATGGCGACGTGTGCTGCTGCTGACTCTTGAGATACAGAAACTGACCAAAGTCAAAGTCCATGACGTTGCCCGGCGCCTTGCGAAGCGAGAAGCTGCTGTGACGCGCGCCGTCTATCAAGACGACGATCTGCTTGGCGCCTTTGAAAGACTCCTCCAGTGTCGTATTGTAATTCCAGATCTTGAGCGCACGCAGCGTCACGGGTTGTGGGAACTCGACACATAGGAAGGCACCGGTGCGAGGAACCGACGGGATACATCCAGGCACAGTCCCTAATGGCGCGGCCCACATCTCGTCCACGTGAGTAGAGACATGGCGAGCACCTTGCGTGGCGACGAGTCTCTCAGCTTTTGGCTGTGCGTGTGGTGCTGTGACTCGGGCGCTTTCGCTTAGTGAGGCCTTGAAAGGCGCGTAATTCGCGTCGAGGAACTGAAGCCCGGCGAGTCCGACGTCGTACGGATCGCCCCAGTTGGCTTCAAACACGATTTCGATCCGCTGGCAGACAATGGGTTTCTCGGCCGACGGATCGCACACGATCGGGGCTGTGCAAGGGCGTGAGGCCGACGACAAGACCCCGGTATTGCCATGGCCTAGCAGAGCATGCGCATGTGACTTGCCAGGCTTGGGCACCGAGCTCAGTGGGAAGACGGCAGTGGCACTGCCGACTCCAGCACTGCGGTGGGCGCGATGGCCCGTCTTGGGCCGCTGCAGTATTTCCTCGTGGACTATCGGAGGAGGTGACGCATCCACGAGCGACGCCTTGTCGGTCTTTTGCGTTTCGTACTTTTCAATGACCCGCAAAATGGACGCGTTGGTAGTGAACAGAATACACTCGTGACAGGCCTCGCGGTCCTCGACAGCCACACTGCCCGGTGCGCGGCGGATCTCGCCCTTGAAAATGCAGACCCCATCGAGCGAGATCTCGATATATCGAGCGCCACGGTACGAGTGGATCCGCGTCGTGTTGTAGTTCCAAATACGGACCATGCTCAGCGAGAGTGCATAATCCAAGTCCATGTAGATGAAATGGTTCTGGCCACGCGTAAACGGAGCCAGCCACGCGTGGAGCGCGTCGCTCGTAAAGTAGTGGCCGTCCAGCAGCTTGTCCACGGTTCGAGGATCCACGCGGTCGTGGTCGCTGCTACTGCCGCCGTTGAGATCCGGCGGATCCGCTGAGAGCTGCTTGTCGACGTCTGACAAGTGGACTAAGTGGCCCGTGTGGTCGAACAGTTCAATGCCCATGAGCCCCACGTAAAACGGATCGCCCCACGTCGACAGAATGTTGATCACAAGCTGCTGCCCGTGCGGAAGCTCTGGGATATTGAACGATTCCGTTCGAGATGCAGTGATGGCTTTGTTAGGAGGAGTGGCTCTGGTAGAAGCAGGAGAGGTTTTCTTGCTTGAGCGGTGTTGGAGCTTGCTGCTGATGCCGGTGGCGCCAGAGGTGATGTCAAACATGGCGGTCGGTAAGTCGGCTTTACTACCGCCACACACTTGGATCTGCTCGTCGTCCTCAAGGCTCTCGTCGTGGTCGCCGTCGCCGTCGTCGTCATCAATGTTGACAAAGTGGACATTGCCCTCGGGGTCGGCGAGCGTGCGCAGGACCGCGTACTTGGCCGAGAGCTCGCGACTCCGGTTGGTCTTGTCGAAGAACTCGATCGATCGAAGCGACTCGGATAGTGACTGCTTTACGCGACGGCTTTCGCGCTTGCCATCGCCACCTTGGTGTTGCTGCTGGAGCCGCGTGCGGTGACGACTTCGCTTGGGGCCATTGGCGCCTTCCGACTCTTTGGAGAGGAAAGACTTCTCGCTGTCTATCCCATTCGGTTCTTTCTGGAGAGCGATCGGCGCGCGCGGGCGGACGGAAGACGCTGACGGACCACTGACGGATGCTGATGGATGCTCGGCTATAGTCGCGAGTGTAGTGGCTGGCGAGGAGGAAGATGCGCCTTTATTGGATGGTACAGTGGGCGTGTCGATGTACTCGACAGCGCTGCGTCGCGGACCCAGCGTCGTCACTTTTGGCGCGTGGTGGGTGTCGCTACTGAGCCACGATGGCACGGACTGCGGCCGCATCGCCAGCTCGAGTTTGGCCAGCGCATCCAGCATGGGCGCACCATGTGGGGAAGAAGATGAGGCGGAGGAAGAAGGTAGATTCATCATTTGTGCTGGGACCTGTGGGTCGCTTCCGGCACGCGGTTTCACGTTCGCGTCGTTTCGCGTCCTCGCGAGCACTGAAGTACCACACCAACACCACACAACACAAGATGTCTAGTGATAGCAAAGGCCAAGGCTATAATTGAGAAGTTATGACGCAGCGATCAGAAGAACTGAAGTAATACAAACGGACTTGCTTGTGGGTCTGAAGACGGGCCGCACACACTCACACCTCGGCAGAGATTGGCGTGCTCGCGCTTGTGTACTTGGGCGAATCTTGGTGGAGGCGCGCCGCTCTGCCGTGGAACAGCTCTTCAATATCTTCCAACAAAATGCCTCGTGTCTCGGGGCAGAAGAACCAGACAAAGACGCCGCAGCACGCGCATAGAGCAAAGAAAAGAAAAAAGACGCCGTTGAGGTTGAGGTACGGAAAGAGCTTGGGCACGGCGATCATAACCGCACCAGCGGCCCAGTTGGCCATGGTCGACAGCGACACGGCCTTGGCGCGCACGTTCAACGGGAAGATCTCGGCAGGGTAGATCCAGCACACGGGGCCCCACGAGATGGCGAAGTTGAAGACGAAAAAGCACGACGCGATAATCATCACATAGCCAGCAGCGTCGTTGCAGCCGGCATTGTCTGAGTTTCCCTTGCAACCAAACGTGAAGCTGAGTGCGCTAACCAAATGGCCGACACACATGCCAGCAGCACCAATGAGTAGGAGCATGCGTCTCCCGTACGTGTCGACCCATCGCATCGCCGGGATCGTGCTGAGGAAATTGACGTTCGAGAGAATCAGCAGAGACAGGATGCCATTGCCCACGACATCTTTGAAGATCTGAGCGCCGTACGTCATCACCGGGTTGATGCCCGTGGCCTGCTGAAGTACTTGAAGAAACATGGCGATGAAGAGACGACGGCGAATAGTGGGCTCGAATAGCTCCTTCCACGCGACCTCCTTGCCTTCCAGTGCGAGCTGCTCACCAATGGCATCCAACTCTCGGCTGACACGTTCAGTCTGGCGTAGTTTCTTGAGCGTGGTCTCGGCGGCGTCGCGGCCCTTGTGCTTATACATCCAGCGCGGACTTTCTGGCACGCAGAAGATACCCAGTATCACAATCACAGGCGGGAGGAGGGCAACACCGTTAGTGATGCGCCACCCTTCGGTCACATTCTTGACGCTGGTGTTGATTACATTGGCGAGCAACAAGCCGGTGACGACCGTCATCTGCATGAACCCTGACAGCAGTCCGCGTAGTTCCTTGGGGGCCATCTCGGCTCCGAAGATCGGCAGCGAGAACGAAGAGTTGCCCACGCCCATGCCCTGTACGACGCGGCCAAGCAGCACGACCGTGTGGTGGTTGGCTGGCGTGAAAATGACCCACACCGTGCCCACACAAAAGAACACGCCAGCGTTGAAGATCGACATGCGGCGCCCACACTTGTCGGCAACGTAGCCGCCGAGCATTGCGCCACCGAGGCAGCCCACGTAAAAGAGCACGTTGTAGAGCGTCGTGAACGTGCGCCAATTGGCCGGCAACTGCGTGGCCGTGCGTGTGCAGTCGGCGAGCGAGTTCTTGTCATAGTCGACGCAGAAATCGTAGAGGAACGAGTCCATGACCAACACGCCGCCCGTCACGCCCTGGTCATAGCCGAAGAAGAGACCCCCCAGCGACGCGAAGAGGCAGACGATGATCGCGTAGGTGCACGAGCCTTCTGTGGGGACGTCGTCGCCCGTGGTGGGGCCCGTGGGGAGCGCGAGGCCGACCGCCATGGGGATCTTCTTCTCGGGGCGTTTCCTTTGCGAAGAAATGGAGAATAGGCGAGTGGGGGACGGGGGCGGGGACAAGGACGTGTCCCGTCCCAAGGATTTCCTTTTCTCTTCATTGGCGCAACATCGCCGTCCAGAAGGACATATCCAGCATCCGGCAATTCCAGGATCCAGCACGTTGACTCTGTGTCACGTGTTCCTCCGTTCGACTGCAAAAAATTGTGTGTGGGCAACGTGGTGTCCCATTGTCGCCTCGCGTTTTCTTAAATGTGTTTTGGGAGTCTCCAGAGACAGGAGTTGTTTGGTAAGATGTGGAACTGCGCCATATTTTATTCTTTATTGGAGGCTTATTGGGCGAATCCAAAGCGAATGATGGTCGGCAACTCAGACTGTTTCATCCAATCGTGAGTATGAAAGTCACTTATGATTGGCACATAGTGTCCTTTTGGAGTGGGTGCTTCGGGGTAGGGGATTTGCCACCAACTTTAACCTCCATTTTGAGGTGTTTCTCACCTCTTGTGTTCCGCAGTTCAGTAATTTGGTCCGCTTCAAAAACAAAGGCTTCAGCTGTTCCCAGCCCGGCAGCCTGCTTTGCATTTCGTCCGCCCAGCACCAACACCAGCAACTTGCGCCCGAACGCCGGCCGAACGCGCGACGCGTACTCCGTCCGGAGAAAGAAAAAAAAAGAAGAAGAAAAAAAAAAGCACACCAACGACCGATAGCACGCCAACATTGGCGTCAGCTGGTGCGATCCAGCGTTCCCAACTTTCCGAGTTCCAACATTCCGACGTAATTAAGCGATATGGCGGATGACGGCGCCCGCCTCCACGGCCGTGAACCAACCTCTCCTCCGTTCAGCGACGCCGCGTGGCTTGACGTGTTTGCCTACGTCCAGTGGATCGCGATGGTGCTCGCTGGTCTCGCCGCCATGTTTCTGCTCTTCAACTCGATTAGTTTCCACCGGCGAAAGCACCGGATGACCGACTTTATCTTCTGCATCATTGGCCTCTCGGACCTCAGCTTCATCGCGCTCGAGGCGCTGAGACACCACGCGCACCTCACGTACCAGGACGCCGACCGTGCCACCACGCCGGCCGCGCTGATCGCGTCGGCGCTCGCGCGCTTCGCATTCTTCATGTCGCTCTTCTGGATCACGAGCCTCTCGATCCACTTGCGGCTCAGCCGCGGCGAATCGCCCCACATGCGCCGCAACTTTGCGCTATCGCTCGTGACCGCGAGTGTCTACGGCGCGCTCATGGCGACGCTGCCGGCGTTAAACGACAATGGTGTCGCCCACACGCTCAACGCCGCCGCAGCGCTGCTACTACAGCTCACACTACTGGGCACGATCCTCTCGAACCTCGAGGTCGTGCGCCGCACGATGCGGATCCATGAAAACACCCCCGGTCGTAATGTGCTGCGCCGACTCACGGGCTACGTCGTGTGCAACGCGAGCTTCTCGCTGCCGTATGCGCTCGTGCAACTGACTACGCGCCGCGTCGTGGCGTTGGGGGTTGTCGCCGAGTCGCTCACGTACCTCGTGCCCATTGCGAATGCATTTTTATTCGGCACGAGCTTTGCGTGCTTTTGCGAGCCGCCCATGGAGGCTTCCACCACCCAACATGAACAAACCCTCATGGACGAGAAGACAGCGTCGTTGGAAATTCCCAACAATGGGAGTCCATTAGTTGGCCAACTCGCCGAAATGGTCACGACCGGCCCTGTGGTCAAGATTGGCGAAGGCTCGAGCGCCGTGGTGTACCGTACTCAATGGCTCGGCATCACGGTCGCCATGAAGTGCATCCGCCTCCAGGGCGTGACTGACGAGACCGAGGACCTCTATATGACCCACTTGTCCGAGGTCCAGGGCACGTTCTTTGACGAAGCCAAGCTCGCAGCGCAGCTGCGCCACCCCAACATTACGCTCTTCATCCAGCTCGGCATGTACAAGGGAAGCATGTGCCTCGTCAAGTACGTTTTGCCTTGGGGAGTCTGTTCCTGTTCATGATGACTGATGAAATGATGTTTATTTCCTTTGTCCCAACAGTGAATACTGTGCGCGCGGATCACTGCGAGACTGCCTGCGCGCGAACCCACTCATGGAGTGGGCCACGAAAGTGCGGCTCGCGTTCGAGGCCGCCAAGGGACTCGCGTTCATGCACAACCGCGACCCAATCTACCTCCACCGCGACCTCAAGGCCTCCAACATTTTGGTCACGGAGGACTGGACCGCCAAGATTGCCGATTTCGGCATCTCCCGCATCGCCCCCGAGTTCATCTTTACGACTGCCAGACGCCGCGCGACGCTACCCGTGGACGACGAGGCTACTACCTCTGTTCCGGACCGCGAGACGGCGCGCCACCGCACGTCGTTTGCCGGCACGTGGCGATGGAATGCACCCGAGATTATGGCCGATCCGAACGAGTGCATCTTCAACCGCGCGACCGACATCTACAGCTTTGGCATGTCCATGTGGGAGATCCTCACAAACGGTGCGACGCCGTTCGGTGATGTGGCGTTTGACCACCAAGTGCGAGCGCTTGTCGCGAGTGGAGAGAGACCCAAGATTCCGCCCATTTACGTGAGCCGCGCGCCGGCCGAGTTTGTGGATGTGCTGAAAGCGTGCTGGGACCAGGACCCGGCGAGACGTCCGGCCGCCCAAGAAGTCATGCTGCGACTGGGCTCGCTGAGTTATACACTGCTCAATGCACCGAGGGAAGGACGGTCGATGCGTGCGACGTCCACGACGAGAGCCGTGTTCAGTGACAATTACTACCACGCCATGGATTCGGCGCGGTCCTGTATTATCAATTTGTAAGAAGGGGGAAGGGAAGAAGTCCGTATTTATCATAGGAATAATAGTAATACACCAGGCATCTCACTAGACTTGTCCTTCGCTGGCAACCGCAGCAGCGGCCTCCAGAGCAGCCGCATTGACAGCCGCTGCCTCGGCGTGGCCATTGGCATCAGCGTCAGCGCCAGCGCCAGGATCAGCGGCAGTGTCAGCTTCAGCTACCGCCATCGTCATGCTCAGCGGTTCAATGGGCAGCACGCGATCGATCTCTTCTTCGTCAACGCCCTGGTCGCGGAGCTGCTTCCGCGAGAGCGCCAGCAGAACCCTCGTCTCGTACGCCTGCTTCTCCGCCGCGAGTTGGGCTGTACGCGCCTGCGCGGCGAGGATCGCGAGCTCGTACGCCTCGCGCTTCTGTTCGCGTTGTGCGCGCTCACACTCGAGCTGCAGGCGCTGCTCGTCGATCTCGAGCCGCCGCTTGGCGTACGCCTCCCCAGTCGCGTCATCCGTCAAGCGCAGGCGCTGAGAAGGCGCCGTTGGCAGCGTCGCTGTACGTGGTCGCTTCGATGCCACCGGGAGGGCATTTGTATCGGCGGCTGTTTCTGTTGGTGACAGCACGTCCAGCGCCGCGACTGCGGAATCGCCCAATGCGTCCGGAGATGGCGCAGCTGCCGGAGCTGGGGGAATCGTCTCCGCCGGCACGTGCAGCGGCCGCGCCGGACAGACGCGCAGATGCGACTGCAGGCGGTTCACGGCCGCTGAGACCTGCTTCTGGCACGCGTGGCAGTCGACCTTCTCGCCCTTGGCGCCCGCGACGCGGTACTTGCGCCCGAAGAGCGCCCACTCCTTGTTCAGCGGCTTGACCATTCGGACGTTTGTTCGAGAATGAAATAACCAACGGTGTGGGTGGGGTATATCACTAATATAGTATATTTATTCGATTGGCGGTAAATGTACTGCATTATGGGTGCCCGAGCTAATGGCCACCATATGGTGATCACGTTTCTCAGCGCCATATCATGACTTCTGAACGTCCAACGGGTCTGCCAACTGACCCACTGCCGTGTTTGCGTTCGTATCAGATACTCAGGCATAGCTCCTTCTTTCGGATACCACCCAGTGGATCTACGGGAGATCCTGACACCGAACACAGCTCATATCGAAGGGGTAGAGAAGGATTGATGGGCTTCTAGAACCTCAAGAGACTCGTGAGATCTTTGACAACACCTCGGCTCCTGCACAACCAAACACCAGTCACTCTGCTTCCCCCCTGCCCTCCCACCATCGATGTCGGCGCCTTCTTCTGCTTCCTCTAACACGACTGTTTGTATCTGGGTCATGATCCCAGGCCAACAAGTGAGCCCCGTATCCGTCGATCGCCACGCGTCCATTGCGACGCTGCTGGACGCCATCCAAATGAACCTGGTCTATAGAGGTTTGCCGACCGAGTTCAAGGCATACACTACCAAGCGTGGTGGCTCGTGGATCGATGGCAACACACCGGAATACAAAGCTCTCGTCATCGGCGACTACGAACAAGTTGCGGCCAAGTACCTCACGCCGGCAGCTCTGTTGGACCCAACAAAGACCGTGCTCGAATATTTTGGGGACGCTCCGTTGGAGTACACGGTCCACGTGATGCTAGAATGGTCTCCGGCCGCGAAGGCCGAGTACGAGGATCGGATTGCTCGCCTCAGTGATCTATGGACATCTCGGACGAAGGCTCGGCATGAAGCCCGTGTGCGACTAGAAGCTCGCGAGCAGCTCCTCGAGGCGAATCGACTCCGGAACGCACGCGGCTCTGTGGTGCGTCGCTTGAATCGACCCGAGACGTGTGATGGGTACGAGTAAAGTGCTCGAGCCATTTCGCAGATTACACGAGCTTTCTTCTGAGCTTCATAGCCTTCATTACCGTACGAACTCCCAATTATCTGGTGACGGGGGTTAGGCGGTCTCAGAGGCGTTCCCAACATAGTATTTGGTTTGAGAGGCTAACATCCGACACACCCGCCATTCTAATTGAAGCTGAATGTCCATCATTACATAAATTATTACAGGTATGATTATTTTATATAATATGTACCCCGTCACCTCACTCTTCTATACGTCAAGCTATCCATCAACCAGCTCCTCTTGCGTCCCGCCCCACCAGGAACTCCAGAAACCACAATCGCGCATCTCCCTTGTCCATATCGTATCACATATAAATACCATGGCCACTGCGTCCCCTGCCGTGCTCTTCTCCTCACCCGCCTCTGGTACCATCTGCCTCGATGCGGTAGTCGTCGCCGGCCGCTTTCTGTTTTCGTCCGATGTCGACCGCGACGCGTCCATTGCGACGCAGCGCGCGGCTGCTCGACAAATAGCCGCCCGGTCACAGGTCAAGCGGCGCGTGTAGCAGCACTAGCGGGATCTCCAATGGAGGGAGGAAAAGTGTGACATATTTTTGCTTTTCCTTCCAAGACGTCACGACTAATGGGCGAAATCTTGGAGAAGACATCCTGATCGGTCCGGACGGACTGCCCATTCGACCGAGAGACTACGCCGGCCTCAGTCCGACGATCGGAACCATCGGCAACCTCATCGATATCAAGTGGCAGCGAGATGGGAAAATGGCCTTCCGGTGC
>JAADVZ010000478.1:0-23285 GCA_023335925.1 Pythium phragmitis
AGCGTATGACACAGACGGCTTAGAGGTGGCGCTAGCGAACTAAGTCCCGAATCAAAGTCACTCAGCAATTTGCCATCTTCTACTCACTCGCTCAAGTCACTCATCTCCTCGACCTCGTCTCCACTCGGTCAAGTCCACCCGTCTCCTCGACCTCGTGACCTTTAATAAGCATGTGCTGTTAGGTTTGCCTCGAGGACGACTTCGACTGCCGAGCAATCAAGTTGAGTGTATCAAGACAGTGTGGACGGTGTTGTGCTCTGTGGTGTTCCACCACGTCTGGCGGACGAAAAATATCTGGGTGTTCGAGCATCGCGCTCTACCTCCAGCCGAAGTGTCGGTGAGGATTGTACTATCGACGTTTGCAAGTCACCTTCCGTACCTCGAGAGGTTGTGGTGTACGTGTGAGACCAAGTCGACTGCTTTGAAGTGGCTTCTTCACGATTTGTTACGCAGCGACCCGTACTTCAGCTACTTCAACACACACCCAGAACTGCTCAAGCAACGGCAACCAAGTATCACACAATGCTGGCAAGAACACCCAAGATGACGTTGAAGACAGAAGGAAAAAATGAAGACGACCTTGACTCAAGCTCGGGTAAGATGTACTGACTTATGTTAGTACCGATGAACGGCAATTGAGTATAGAAGCGTTCGTTATTTATGGGATAACAGAGAACGTGTTTTTATACGTTTATAAAACGTTTTTTATTTGTGAAATCTGTTTCAAACAGTTCGAGAAAGTGAGACAAGGAGTATGCAGCCATGTACGGGGGCGTTCTAGGTTGTGTACCCATGCCGCATGGTGACCAATCGTCTCAGTCAGAGTTGTCAGGAAACAAAGCAGAGTCACTAACCGACGCGATAGTCGGCGCGTTGAGCAGCACCATCCAGAGGAATTCCGTGGTCGGTCTCGAAACGCCCCCTGTCGACGCTGATAAAATGGCGGTGTTCACAAGCCGCCTTGTACTCGCTTCTTGCACTAGAATCACCACTGGAATCACCACTTGGACCTTGGACAACTTGATTTGACAACTCTTCAACACGCGCTTGAGCAGACTTGATCACCACCAACTTTTTCACTCTGGATACGCAGGCACAAGCGGATGCCCATCGCCCACATGCGTTTCTTCCACACTTACCACACTATCCCCGGGTTGACTGCCGACTGGAGTCGCTTTAATTGTGAAGATCGGTGCTGGATCACAATATCTCGATCACCGACAGCATTGTCGTCCCCTGATCCTGCTATAATCACAGCAATCTCATCGCTCGATGGTAGGTTGTGTGTCCCAGCTGTTTGGCCTTGCCATGCTGCAAGGAGTCGAACATGGAGCTCTTGGTTTGGAGTTTGGGACAATCGCTCTGACGCGGAACGTAAAAGACGCGCATAGGGGTTGCAAACACCGAGAAGATTTGCCAATGCATCCAGCAGTCGAGGCGTCCGCAGACTTCGGTCCTGTACCACTCACACATCGAGTACGCACTTCTCGAGGCAGCTGCTTATTGGGCATCATAGATGTACCGCGCATCGGCTACGGCTGTGCGCCGTGGCCCACGGTGCATCACCGCAGCCCCAACGGATCCAAAGACCAATGTGTGGCCAGCGAGATGCTCCATGGCGCGAACCCCATTGCGGTCAATACAGAGAATACGATGGCCGCCGGGTTCCTCGCGAGGCGCCGTGCCAAGAAGGCCGCGACCATGCGTGGCGACGATGACAAATGGCACTGCTACCGACCACGATCCTCACTGTCACGACGGCCACCGTACCCACCTCGATCTCCATTGCCTCGCCCGCCACAGTCGCGCCCACCGTACCCACCATGGTTGTCACGGTTGTGGTCCCATCGCGATGCCGACTGCGATTGCTGCTCGTGCTCCTGCTCGTGAGCCGACGCCACCGTCGACACTCAACGCCAACATTGTGACGATGGCCACAGGTCCGAAATCCGAGCTGCGTGGCGAGCTCGAGAAGTTGCCGCGCGTGGTGCCTGGTATCGGGCACCACACCAACTCGTGCCAAGCGCTTGAACCACGTCATGATCTTTTTGATTCTGCTCGAACTCGTGGGTATTGTCGTGCTCTGGACGAGCAAGTATGTCGACTGAGTAGGGATCCACGTGCGCGACGTGTGGAAGTCGATCACTTTCCAGCAAAGCCAGTCCCACGACTGCACAACGCCTATCACGTTCGCCATGCTTGTCTACCACATGGCCCCCATCGTCATTCTCATTGGGCTTCCCGTCTCGGCCTCAACTATGGGCGTACGGCCGACCGCTTTAATGCCGTCGGCGCCATCACCTACTTCTCTCGCCATGTATCTTGAACTTACGTACTTTGTGCGATACCGCGAACCCATCAAGATGCAGCTCATCGACGTTGAGGAGACCGACCAGACAGACGACATTCCTCGCAGCTCACGCAGCGCGGCAGCCATTACCGCCCGGAGTGCGAACGCGAAATCAATGACGTCCACAATACGCTGTTGAGACCACTTCAGTAGTAACGACAGTCAAATTCCAGCATCTCATTTGGCTAGCCTAGATATTTTTGTTTTGAGCCTTTGTTCAGATAACAAAAACTTCGCATCCCAGTCCGTGGAAGGCACGATAAACTCGGTCAGGAACGCGGAGACGTCTTGTGGTCTCACTTTTCGATTGCATTCGCGCTCTTGGATGAAAACCCCCTTGATTGCCTCTCTGATCCTACGAGGAAAGGCGGCGAACTCGTTCACAGAGTCCTTCTCTGCCCAATTGCGTTTTGATCGACGTTCCGTCACGGCAATGTGATCATCAAGCGCAGTAATTGACCGATATCTGGTTTCAGTGAACTGCTGCTTGCTCAGTGTGAAAATCTCGTTCAGTGCAGACGCAACGAGCTCGTTCTATTCGCGGAAGATGAACTTAAAACACTTTGCTTCATGCAAATAGAGAGCACTTGCGCTTGTATATCGTCGGGAGCACTGAGGACAACGCGTTACCTCAGCATCTTGAGTTTGAAGACCATCAGCTACATCCGCCTCGGTCTCACCAGCGAGCGCTTGAATCAACGTCTTCCTGAGAGAAGCTTCTTTCGTTGACGCAAATTGTTTCATGATGACCACACCGGTGAGCGTACCTACAGCAGATTAGAGTGAGATTGATGCAGGCAGTAGTATTAGATGACTTGCCATAACTTCGATTTTGGCTGGTGAGTTGGAGTGCGGCGGAGACAAGATCGTCTTCTCAACAACCGAAGCGAAATTTTGCTCTGCGAGTGTGGCAGCGCAAACATATCTCGGCAACCGCAATAATGGAGCGTTCGCCTCCGTCTCAGCCAGCTTGGTTGTCATAATCGTAAAAATCCTGCACATTGGAGTTCCTCCTCCACGCACTGAAGTGCACCACGCGTCGTACACCGTGTCGTGGATTTTCGCACCCCGCTCTTGATCTTGGTGTTGAAAATTTTCTTCGAAGCATTGCAATGCGCTGCAATCTCCCCGTCGATGCCGAGAAGGAGTGTAGTTGTATTTGCAGCCCCACCGTCATCCGTGATAGCAGCGAATAGCGCTTCAGGCGTTTGAACGTCATTGTCTTTTCGGACAAAGGCGTCAACCTTTCGGTTCATAAATGAGAAGTGCGCGTCCAGCATGTCTCTGCCTGTCTGCGCTTCGGTGTTCATGTATCTCGATACCCGGAGGAAAGGGTATTTTCTCGTCAGCTTGACGACCCATGGGATCCACTCGGCAGCGGAGAACACAGAGGCATTGTCCGACATCAACACCAGGTGATCGTCGCCGGGGAAATCATCGTGCAAACGGAGGATTAGTGCTTCCAGACATGAGATGCCGTGCTCGTACTCACGTTAGAACCAGAATAGCTGACGATAATCACAGTCAACTCACCTGAAATGTGTCTTGAGCGCCGTTGCGAACGATCATGCGCACAAAGCGCAGCGAAACACCAACACCTTCCGCCTCAATGGTATCTCCTTCAGCTGCGCTTGGATTTTATTGACGACATCATCGCTCCCAGCACTGACATACTGACCTTGCCGAAGTACTCGATCTGATTCTCAATGAGCTTTCTCCTAAAAATCAATTTCTGTTAATCTACTATCAAAAAGCAAGCGAAACATTTACGCACCCCAACACTTTTTGCTTGTGGTCCAGATCCACAATTAGTACCGAGTGTTTCGTTGCAGGATCTCTCCCGACGGAGATCATCCCCATCCACAATTCGGGCGTGTTGCCGCACTGCTCGTGCAGTATGCTTGATATAACGATTCATTTGGCCGCCTACCCGCCCCAAACACTTAATTATCGATGCGAACTCGTCGCTGTGCTCGGTACGCTGGCTCTGTAGCATTTCGATCTGGGAAGAAATATCGTCGCATAGTTGATCGAGCCCCCAGCACGATGCACAACGCCATTCGTGCGCGTGTGCGCATTCCCCTACCACGAGCATATACAATATCAGCGCCAGCTCAACCATATCCAGCAAGGGTGGCGCACCATTTACAGCATGCTTGACGCAGTGAAAACCCTCTGAGCAGCCATCGTACGTAGTATCGAAGTGGGATTTCAACTCATATTTGATGAAGTATTGTAGCTCAGTCGTTCGAACAGTCAGAGGTCTTGGCCAGCATTGGCCTGTTCACAGTCAGCGCGCCTGGAGGCAAAGGCATACGCACCAAGTGGCACCACCGGGTGGGTGGCGGTGCTCGCGATGGTGAGAATCTCACGGCAACGCAGATGAGTGAGCGAGTGGCAGAAAATCGCGTGCATGTAGCGCTTGGTCACCGCGTTTCCGTTGATAGCGAGACTGGTGAGATTGGACGTAAGTTCGTTCGACTCGGCAATCGTTGGCCCGCCATCTGCAACCGCTGTGAAATCTCCAACTAGTCGTAGGACGCCGGCACGGTGCTCACGTGGGGAAGGCTCGTTTCCAGATACACTGCCGATAAGTTTGGCGATCATTTGCATTACGTCCGCGCCTGCTTGGTCAAGAATCTGGAGCGGAATCTTTTTCACCAACGGCCATTCAGCGAGTTACGCGCAAGATCTGCCACAGATATTTGAAACATCAGAAACTCATTGAATCGCATGGATTCGTAAATGAGCTAACCGCGTTCTGGAGTTCCACCCCTCTTTCGGCGTTTTCGTTTTCTGCTTGCGGCACGCTTATCCGGATTTACACTTCCGATGTGGAACGCTCTGCATCCACGTGTCCTTATAGGGCAGAAACGGTATCCCCACAAGAGGAGCAATTGCCCTTCCTTGCCGTCGATGTTCAGGTAACTGGCACGCCAGCGAGATCGGCAGGCGATCGACGCATAGTCACGGACATATAGCTTAACGACTCTTAATCTGTTGGAGCTTCTTTGACTTATTCAAGGCGGTACAAAATCTCTTCTGTTCTTAAAATCCTACCTGGGGGACCTGGAAGGTCAGCGACCTCGAATCTACACTGGAAGGTCCTGCTTCCCACTGATGGCGGGGACGAATGGCGTGCTGGTTGTACCTCCAGACTGGGCCCATCCGCCGATGGCGTGACTCTGCGACTTGTGAGCTCGCCCACACCGACTGGTAAAACCCCTGCTGGCTCCATACGGGAGTAGGCCGCTCCACCGTACGTGGTCCTGGTCCAACACGAAAGTGGGTCGCTCTATGCATCTTTGAGAGCGTCAACACTTTCTCCACGTGGGTCGCCGGAGCCCACATTTTTTCCGTCGTTTTCTCCGTCGTTGCCTCCGCACGAGCGAGGTTTATTTGACGAGGATACGCCGTCCGTGTCTACTGCATGTATGTCCGCGCTGCTGAATCCGATTGTGGGAGCTAAACTGGACGCTCACGCTGTGCTGCAGTTGCATCACGCGCGAGTGTTTCCCTGGATTCGGTCGCGGTTTCCTCGATAATGCGTGATGTGGCAGAACACTAGCTGCGCACAGATGCACCCCCCTACTACGCCCCCAACCCAGTTGAAACCCAAGCGCCGTACTCACCCAACCAGCCTGGACTACGATTGGATCAAAGAGCTAGGCGACGATTCAGACTACGCCGCAGAGCTTGTCGATATGGTCTTCCCCGACGAGGGAGAATATGCGCCTGGTCAAGTGACGAAGCGCTCAGTTAAACTCCGTGCAGCTAAATGAATGATTAAGGAGCAAAAGACTGGCAGCATAACCGGCCGGAGAATCGCGTACGTGACTCAGGATTCGCCTGTCGCTGTCGACATTTTCAGCCTCTGCCGGGCGCTGCGTCACACACGGATCTCAGTCGCGTAGCTGATTTGTGCAAGAAGTACCCGCCGCGGTTAGACGAACGATAGGTGGTCGATTCAAGCTGTGTGGCTTGGGAACAAATCATACGCGTGAGCGATTTCAGGGTCAACTTTCGGGTGAAGAGAAGCCTCGTGGCAAAGATGGGGGCGGGCGTTGGACAATGTACTCCAGATTCCCTGCACGCTCAGCAAGCCAGGTTCCGGGGTTTTTGTTGGCCTGACCGATGCAAGCTCAGATCCACCACAGGGCCCCATAGCACCTTGATGATGTGTCGGGGGCTGTTGTTTTGCTCGGACCCGAGCTGCGACGCTTCTCCAGGGACAATGTTGTGGACTTCAAGTCTTACTTTGCATTGGTCGCACTCTGTGCAACCTACAAGACCGACATAGTGTGGGTCAAAAGTGCCGAGTACAACGAAGCATTCCAGCATTCCGCTACCACGTCGCGAGGTGTGGATCCAGGACAAATGGTGTCGTGTACAACTCGCCTGTCGACCGCCGCGGTGATGACGTGTAGTAACGTCAAATTCCACGGCTTACTGGCGTATGTGCCGGGCTTGACGCTTTGACATTGAGGACCAGTAGACTGGTGGCGAAGAAAGCTCGAGAGGGAAGCAATTGGTGGGCGCAGATCTGCACTTGGACGTCAACACATAAGCCTGTCCAGTATCCCAAATGCCTAAGTAAAATTCCGCGTTTTCAACGTCCAGCACGTGTTTTCTATTGCACAATGCAGAGATTCGTCTTGCCTGTGACGATTCATATCAGGTTATTGAGGGCCGACTGTGTGTGCACATCGAAGCCTGTGTAGTGTACACAGAACTTGGCCGGAGGAATGAGCGTCCACGCACAGTCTAGCGGGGCCAAATCCCTGGAGGCCCGACAACCAGGAGTGTGTGCTTTACACACCACGGGGCCAAACCCGCATTTGCCCCCGAAATGGGAGTGTGCCTTTTCTACGAACACTCGCAGGGGGGAGGCAACTTGCCAAAGGCCCCCGACAACCAAAAACTCATCATGGCTGGATAACCCTCCGTTCGACGACAATTCGCGAAGACTACCAAGATAAGTAAGCATGCCGCTCGCCGTGATTGATTTGACTGTCTCCAGCGATGACGAACCGTTCGAGCCAGCGTGGAGGGTCAAGAAGCACAATAGAGTTATCGCTAGACTTCGACTGCGTCGGCCTGTGTCTAGCGAAGAAAACAGCCCTACAAAACGCCATGTCGAAGGAGAAAATGCACCCTCGAGCCACGGTGAACCGAGCCGCCTCACACCCTGCAGCTCGCCCAAACACGCCGCCCCAGATGCGAACGGAAACCGTGACGCGCAGCCACAACGAGAGAATGGCGGCCCAGCCCTTGGGCCCGCCACGAAGCAACAGGAGCTAACCACCATCACGAACAAACCGATGGGCGGAACAGGAGGAGCCACCATCGCGAAGGACAAAGACGAGTCCGCGAGCACGGGGGAACAAGAGGGCTGCTTCGGGCCGTACGCCCGAAGGAGGTAGCACTCGAGCGCTGAAGAGATAGTAGACCAATTGGTTGAGTCCTGACGGGCTGAAGAGATAGTAGACCAATCGGTTGAGTCCTGACGCGCGGAAGCCAGCACTGCCAAGTCAATGGAAGAGTGGTCCGAGAGATTCGCCTGGTTCGGAATTCGGCGCCGCGCGATACTGTGCAGGAAGATGATCGAATCCACATCCAGCCACCGTGGAAGCCGTATTACGCCAACGAGCAACAGCGTCATCTGGATGACGCCGGCGAGCAAGAGCGTCAACACCCACGCCTATACGAGTGCACTGCCACGGTGGCCTGTATTACGCTGATGACCAGGAGGGTCATCAGCATGCATTTTTCCTAGACAAGACCAGAAACAACACCAGCGTTGTGAACGGACGCAGTACAAGAGCAAGAGAAGGAGAAACCGCCAAGTGCCTCCAACGGCCTCCATGATACTAGGAGAAGGTATCGAACTAAGGACTCTAGAGCAGGACAGTTTAGAGCTAAGAATAACCACCAGGGAATTAACTCACTTTCCAATTTGCCTTGGCCGCATCAACACAAGCTCAACACCTCGTTCCATGGTGTTGATTCCCATTGAGGTGATGTGAAAGTAATCAGAAGAGTGAATACGATTGTCCAATGTATCTACTGGAATGGGATAGAAAATGACCGCACAGCTGGAGAGCTACGAGTAGTAACACAACGATCTTGGGCAGCACCGCAAGTTGTAACACGAGCATCACGAATGTTTCGAGTAGCAGCATGGGCTCCACGAGCATCACGGGCGCGTCACGAGCATTCAAAGCAAGCGTCTTTCCAGCATCCCCTGATATAATGACCTTGACAGTTTATAATTTTTGAAATTAAACTGCACAGTTAACTAACTACTTGCATTTATTTCATACTACGTAATACTGTATAAGAGGTAACAATAAATTATCAGCTTTATCAGAGAATGTGGCAATATCCTACTGATAATGGTTAACTTTGAATGCAAAATTACCAACAAAAAGACCAAGCGCGACGGTGTTGGTGGTTTCTGCATGTGTTCACTGAGACGACAGATAGGTTGTTGAAGTTGGAGTCTATTGAGTTAGTCTGGGATAGCAAACTACAGTAGCTTAGAATATAGAGATTACGTGGAGCGGACCTCCGCCAGTGTGTAACGTCGTTTGCGAGGAGCCTGGCCAGGCCCTGCCGCTCAACCCGAGAGGTAGGGTAGAGGGTTTGGAGGCTGCGACGGGTGTCCATGGCGATGTTCGCCGCCGCGTCGGCCATCTTGTTCCAGGCGCGGGGGTGGTGGTGCCACAGGCGGACGCCAAGCGGATCGGCGAGGAGACGGGCAGCGGAGTGCAGGCGCTTGAGGGTGGCCTTGAGGGGGACGGTACTGGGACATCTGGCGTAATACGAGGAGGCTGTCGCCGACAACTTCCAGAGGGTTCCACCCGTGGGGGTGCGCCGCTCGGAGCACAGTGAGTAGGCCGAAGTACTCCGCGAGGTTGTTGTTGGTGGCAGCATCTGCGACACTCATCGCCGCGCTCCACACAACCTCGGCATCGCCGCGGTCAGTGGCCCGGACTATGACGGCGCCGGCACCACCAGGCCCTGGATTCCCGCGGGACCCACCATCGAAGAACAGGACGTAACGGACGTCTTCGGTGATGGGGACCGCTCCCGGGAGCGCGTCGGGGAGGAAAGCGGCGACCGCCGCGAGGAGGCGCACGACCATGCGCTTGCCTGAGCGTGAAGCCCGGGATCGGTGGACGCGGTGCCATGCTTCTGGCCAGGCGGCGGCTGCGACCGCGACCGCGACCGCGTGTGGTGAGGACCACATGCCGCCGTCGTAGTGGGAGTGGCGCCAGCGCGAGATGAGCTGGAGCCCGCGTAGGACGTGGAGGCACCAGACCGTATTGAGCGCGTGGTGTGCCTCGGAGACTGCCGCTGGGTCAGTCTCATCGCCAGGGAGGAGGTCCCAAACGCCCTTTGGTGTGGACGGTAGACTGAAACCGAAGACCGCTGCCAAGAAGCCGTCCGGATCGGAGGGAGCACCACTACATATGCCGAGAAGCTGCCACGTCGAACGTAAGGCAGACCAGATCCACTGTGCCGCCGGGCAGTGCCAGAAAATGTGGAAGGCCATGCCACCGTCCGGTCCAGCATGGGGACAGTGAGGACAGCCGTAGCGGCCGTTGAGGCCGTCTCACCCGGAGATCCGTAGGCTCTTGAGCTTGAAATAGAGTAGCCGCTGTCCGCTGGAGGAGTGGCTGATCTGAGGAGCCGCTCAGGTAGACGCATTTCCGTCTCGTCCGGGGGACCGTGCGCACCGCGCAGAGTGCTGCCTGCCCCTGCACGAACGGGCACTCGGCTGGGGCCCACCAGTCCGCCCTGGCGTGCAGTAGTCGTGGAGCGTAGCAGCAGGCTCCCAACTGTTCGGGAGATGGGGTTGGTGCTGCTGGCCCAACGCGCCACCGTCTTCGCTGCCAGTTGGAAGAGGGAAGCGCGGACGTCAGGAAGGTTCAGTCCTCCCTCACGGAGAGGTAAGACGGTGACTGTCGCAGCCATCCACGCTTGGCCTTCATTGTGGTGCGGCAAGCTTGCCGCGCCACGCGAAATTCTTGATCAGTCGCTGGAGAGTGGCGACAATCCCGGTGTCGGCCAACTGTGGCGCGCGATGAACTTGAGCTTGGGCATGATAATTGCTGAGCAAAGTTGTGCCCGTTGATGCACGTCCGAAGTCTTGATCCCCGCGAGGTGAAGTCTGGCCCGGACCTGCTGGACTGCTCGCTCCCAGACGCGCCCCGTGGGGCATTCATTGGAGATCCAGCCCCGAGGTGGCGCCGGATGCCGTTGTGGACCGAGACCGGTTCCGATCGCTCCCCATCCCTAGGAAAGCCGCCGTAGTGCCCAGGTGCAACGCGTCGACCGCGGCAACGAAGTCCGCTGGCAGTCGGTGCCACTGGAGTGCCCTGCGAAGGGAATCCCGGTCGAGGGTGTCGTAAACCTTGGCGAAGTCTAGCATGATCATCGTTGTCGTGTTCGGAAGCGCACCCTGTGCCACACGGAGTTGGACGGCAGCCCAGATGTCTATCGCGTCGTGAACCTGCCGGCCAGGGACGAAACCAAACTGGGCCGGGGAGACAAGGCCGGGTAGCGAGGACTTGAGCCGGGTGAGCAGGAGACGCGAGAACAGCTTGTAGGCCGTGTTGAGGAGCGCAATAGGCCGATATTCCAGACCCGTCCGCGGCGCTGCCACCTTGGGGAAGCAGAAGACGACCGCCTCCCGGAAGCTCAGGGGCAGGGTCGCCGTCGCCAGCCAGTGCGTAAAAGGGCGGGTGAGGATCGGCACGAGGAGTTCCTCGTGATCGCGGTACCAGTCGCTGGGGAGCCCGTTGGGCCCACCGGCCTTCCCGCTGGGGCAAGACCGAATGGCTTCCGCGACCTCTTCCGCCGTGAACGCTTGCGTGAGGTCAGCGTGCACGGCTGAGCTGGTGCGCTCGGAGAGGCGCGCGAAAAAGGCGCTTTGGATGGCTGCCGGGGGCGCGTCCTGCTGCAGAATTGGAGTCCAGTCTTCGGCTAACCGAGTGGCTAGGGGCCCACGTGGGTCATGTCGTTCCCAGTGCGTGGACGCCGCCCAAACACGCGGAATCCGGTCAAAAAATCGTGCGAAGAACGCCCGCTGCGCGTCCGGCGATGTTGGCGGTACGAGTTGGTGAGAGTCCGCGCCATCGCATGTCGGGCCACGAGGCATCGTGTGCGGAGTCTGGTCTTGAAGGCATCCCACTCATTCGTCTATGCAGTAACGTCCAATTCCGCGAGAGTGTCGGCAAACTTGGTCAACTCGATACGGCTGGCGTCGGCGATTGGTTGGACGGCCCAGTCGTGGAGCGGATACTGCAATCGTCTCACCGGCGAGGGCCACGCCTGACGGGCAGTGGTGTCGGGAGGGACGAGAACCAGCGCAACACCGTCATCGTGGATTCGCAGCACGGCACCAGTTTGTTCACACTGTCGACGCGGTCAAGCGTCGCTTCGTCTAAATACCAGCGATCCAGACGACATGTCGCTCGTGGCTGGCCATCGACTGCATAGGAGTACGTGTGGGTCGCGAGCCGGAAGTATTCGACATCCGCCGCGTCAAGCAAGCCCTGTATGTTCTTGGTGAGAGCGTACACGAACCCCCAGGCGCACAGGAGGTCCCGGGGAAACGGCGAGTCATGCGACGAGCTGCTGACATAGCTTCGGTCGACCTCGTCGTCTAATGTGCAATTGAAATCCCCTCCCATGATGATCGTACCTGCTGGCGGTCTCCGTTGGTTCCAGCGTTCGAAGAGGCGTTCCCTTGCAAGTCTCTGAATGGCGCGTAGACGCAAACGATGGTGTAAACCGAGTCATCGACGGTGCTACTCAGCGCCATCAAGTGGGCGTCCCATCAGTCCTCTCAGAGGGGCCGAAGCGCGCGTAACGTTGAGTGGGGATGGAAGAGCACGGCCACCCCGCCGGCCGCTGTCGGGGTGCGGGACCAGTACGATAATTGTTGGTCCAGCGTGGCCGGCGCGTACCCCCAGGCTCGCGCATGCTGGTCCGCGAGCCGCTGAGGCTATTCTACAGTGGCTCGAGTTTCCTGAAGGATGACGTTGACGTCGCCCTCATTGACTCGTGCTCGAAGGCCGTCGAACCATGTCGACGGTCTGTCGTTGGCCTTGCGGAAGCCACGCACGTTTTGCGTCAGCAGCTGGAACACTGGGGACCCGTCCCCTCTCGTCGCGGTGGCGACTGGATCGGCCGGCGGAGCCGCCCCGGCCTCGTCCTCGGCTCACAGCAAATGCGGAGCAGCGGGGAGTGCGCATGTCCCACGAGGCACATGCGCGGGCATCACTGGGACGCCCTTAGTACCGCCCATGGATGAAGACCTCTTTGCCAACAGTACGCAGGAGTGGGCTGCAGGCGTACTTGCACACGATGGGGACGCACGGGAGCGTTCCGAGCAGACTAACCAGGACGCTCGGGTGGTCAACCAGGTGTTTACAGGCTTCGCCGACCGAGGTGACTTGCGCGAGTCCGCGTTTCAGCCGTGCAAGACCAGGCGGGAGTTTAGCGCGCCACTTAAAGTACGCTTATCGGTTCGCCATCGTCGCAGCGTCGTAGCCAGGAAGCCGAGTTAGTTGGCCTGCGCCGCCTTTGGTGCACGCTTGAATTAAGACCGTCAGGTCCTCGGAGTCGATGTCGTCGGGAGTCACAGGGCTGACCAGGAGCGAGTGCGCTGTCGGGCTGGGCGCCGAGACTTCCGAGGAGCTAGGGGCCCAGACGCTCTCACGAGCGGCTGCGGACTCCTCACCTGCGTCATCGGGACGGTGCGTGGTCGCAGGGCGATCCGCGTCCGCACTCTCCGAGGTTGCGTCGCCGTGAAAGAGGGCGGTGAGATCCACGGTAGCAGGCTCTTGGTCACCAGAGGTCATGGTGAGGTCGATGAATGCTGCACGGTCGGTCAGGGCGAGGCGGCGGGGCTCAGTCATAGGCAGCGGCCAAGGCACGTCCGGCTGGACAGGAAGCGTCGAAAGCATCGGTAGCGAGCGTGGAGACGTGATGCGCCGAGGCGGCTCCACTGTCGAGATCTCAGACACGCTTTGGCTAGGCTCATACTCCGACCCGGATGCCGGTTCCCGCGCGGGCGACTCGGTGGGCGGCGGTCCAGCGGGGCTGCACCGTGCAGGTAGAAGCCCTCATCCTGCATGAGCGTGATGAGCCGAGCGCGCATGCTAGCACGCTTGCGCTTGGAGCCAGCCCACGCCCTATACATGCCTGGCGTTACCCGTAGCGCGTTGAAATGTCCGCGGGTCGTACCATCGCCAGCTGGCATATGGGTGAGGACACCGGCGTACGGGATGATCTGGCGATCAATCATGGACTGCACCAGTTGACGCGCCACGGCTTCTAACATGTAGGTCTGCATCACTGTCTCCTGCCCCTCGTATTGGAAAACACTACCGCGCACGGGTAGTGCAGCTGCGCGTAGACATGTCCGTCGACCGCACGTTCAAAGATGAGGAGCGGACTGCGAGCCAGTACGCGGTGGCACGAATCTCGTTCTCGGTCGCCCAAAATTCAAGCGGGAGCATGTCACTGCACGACTATATATGTGGTCGCAGATAGTGTGCCTGGACTGCTCGGACCGCTGCCTCGGTGACCGCCGTGTGGCCGATGTGCCTGCACGCCGCCACGATGTCAATCACGCCGACCTGTACAAGATCGGGGAACAGCTGGACCATGGTCTTGTACAGGTGGAATTTGTTGTGGACTGCCTCCTGGAGCGGGCGGCCGCTGGGCTCGAGGCGTCGATCACATTTGCCGTAGGACATCGCGTACACCGAGTAGAAGAAGCAGGAGCCGTTGCCAGGCGTGATGTTCTCGATGAGCCCAAGGGCCGATTTCATCGCTTCCCAACCGGCCGAGTTGCGGATCGCCGGGTGGATATAGGGCACAGTGGTCAGGTAGATGACGTCCGAGTTGAGCGATGCAGTGTCAGAGCCATCCGACATCCGCTCATCCGCGTCGTCCGCGTGGCCACGCGCGTCGGCTTCCTAGGCTGCAGGGACCTCCGGCTTCCGAATCCACGTCGCTCATGTGCACGCTTGGCGGCGCTTCGGGGCCGATGAAGAGATCACCTTCGTGAGGAACGAGGTAACTTGGAGTTGGCGCTGAGGGCGCTTTCTCTGGGCCGGCCGCTCCATAGCCCGGGGCACGATATCGACCGAGGCATTGCCGGGTAGCCAGAGCGTGATTTGCGAACGGTGCGTCGGCCTGCTGCTCGGGAGCAAGCCGACCTGGATGTTAGCTACTCTCAGTCGTGCCTCCGCGGCTGGTGGAGCGTTCGCTGAGTGGGCTGATTGCTGAGTGGGGTATCTTCCATCGCAATCCGACTCCGCGCGCTCGCTCTCAGCGTCGGGCATGTCCGTGTCGAGAAAGTCGTAGAAGTCGTCCTCAGGGAGCCGAACTGTCCGGGCAAAGGACGCCAGCGTGTGCGCCTGCTCCAGTGCTGCTTCGTCAAGATCAACAACGCGCCGCGTGGTGCTCGTCTGTGGCACCTCGAAATCGTTCACCAAGCGTGCTTGATCCGTTGTCACCTCGTCCAGGTCAAGGGCCTGCTGCGTCCCTGTTCCCCAGCAGGGTACGGTGGGCGTCTCCACCACCTGCTGAATGGGCAGGGGGGAGGGACTGGGTCGCGAAGCAAATGCTGACTGCTCGAGTGCTTCCACTGCGCGCTGGAGGCGGGCCGAACCAGCCGGGCGAGGATGTCAGGGAGTGGCATCGCCGGGTTGCGCGAGTGCTCAGCGATCGCTGCCTTTATAGCTGCCTGGCGGCGCAGCGTTGCCTCCTCCTTGTCGATGAGACGCTTGATGCCCTGCGCAGTGGCAATGTCCCGCGCCGTCGTTCCACGTGGAACGCCGTCCTCCGTGAACAGCATGTCAATGAGGGTCACGCGTTCGGTCGCGCGTTCTGCCGCGGCGCATTCAGCCGGGTCGACTGGGACCCTCTGGCCGTGCGCGCGACTGGACGACGGAGCCAAACTCGGATCGGAGGCTGCTGGTGCTTGGTCGCGCCGCGCGGGGCGGGCTTGATCGGTCGTCGTCATGGCAGGTAGGAGCATCGGCTCACAGTCTGCGACACGCGTGGCTGCCGTTTCGGAACTGGGTAGGTAGCACGTAAGTTGTTCCCCAAACTCGGGCTTCGGGTTCGTCGACTCGCGCCGTGGCCTGCGGTCGTGGGTGCGATTACGTTGGGGCGGGGCCGGGCGAGGCAGGCTGCTGCTCGGTGGCTCAGACTTAGTTTCCTCATCGAGCGATGCGGCTCGCACTCGGTCCGGTCTCTGCAGCGGGCGGGGCTCGCTTGTACCGGCTACCGTAGGCTCAGCAGGCTCGGGTGCCGAGTGCATCGTCGCACGTCGCGCTTGAGCATCGAGGAGCTCCTGGAACCCCCGAACATATTGCCTGTCCCAGCGGTTCAGGATCTCCTTGTTGACGGCCGGGTCTCCCCACATCGGATACTCGTCCAGCTGGAGGATATCACAGACGGCAGCTGCGTCCGGGATGGAGCATGCCTCAGCCGGTAGGTCGTCCCCATCGACCGGCCGAGCGAGTGACACCTGCGGATGAGCCGTGTGGTGGACCCACAGTCGTTGAGCGGACGCGTCTTGTCCTTGACACTGGGCGTGCAGCCTCGAGCTCGGATTGCGACAGTCCAGATTGTGGGATCTAGGATGCCGGCGATGCCCGCGGTCTGCTGCGAGAGACGAACGACGGGGAGCCCAAGCAGACGGTCGATGATGTACCAGATTGAGTACGCCGACAGCATTCCCGTGGGGTTGGGCACCACGAATTCGTACTCGTCGAGCGCCACCGTGGCTGTCGGCGTTGCGGTTTTAAGCTGAGCCGTGCGCGGCAGTAGCAAGGGAGCAGGTGCCCTTGGAGCGGCACGAGCTGGTTAATCCAACGCCGAGCGATCGACATGTTCTCGAACGTGAAGAGGACTCGATTGGAGGACTCATCGTAGGGTGAGAGCAACCTGGGTCTTGAAAGCACGATTGGTGGAGGCCATCGACGGTGTCACCTGGCGAAGAATACCGGCATGCGAGATTTGCGAGTGCATGCGCATGATGCCTTCCAACTTGGCGACAAGAGTGACGTGCATGTACTCCGCAATGACGCTGCTGAGCAGAGCTGTCGCCCGCACCGACGCCGCGCCGCCGAGGAGTTCAGTGGCTTGGAGTTCCGCGAGAGGGCGTGGAGGGGCGACCGAAATCGTGGTCGACTGGGCAGGGTGCGAGGCCTCATTGTCGCCGCCCATGAGCGCAGTTTTCCAGGACTGCTTGTGCACTACCTGGGGCTCGTAGTGGCTCGTAAGAAGACGCACGCTCTCCCATGCGTTTCTCAAATTCCGCTGGTCCGAAGCCTGGCGAGCTGTACCACAGCCAGAGCCGGGCGCATATGGCCAGCGCTTGGTCGGGATCGCCCCGTCGAAGGTGCGCGCGAACGCACACGCTTCTTCGGCCGCAACCGTGCGGAGAGCTCGCTGGATGAGCGCGAAGTGTTCGAGGATGGTGTCCCTCGCAGCGTCCTTGCGAACACATTCCCCGAGTTGGAGGATGCGCTTGTCGGTCATCGAGAGCTTGGACGAGCTGGACGGGCTAAAGTGAGTCGGCGTCGGTGCCGGCACCAATCGCTTCGGTGGCGGCTGGGTCGAGGGACTTTGGAGCGAGCTGGTGGCGTGCGCACGGGACGCCTCGGCCGCTGCGGTCTTCTGGTCCGCCGCTTTGCGCTTGTTTCTTGGTGTTCTTCGAACGTACAGTTTCGAAGCGGGCACCATCAGAATCGCCGTCTCGGGGCGCAGCCACCGCTGCCAGCGCCTGGTCGATCACAGGTGTTCCTGCGTCGTCACGGGGCCGCACGTTCGCCCGCCCTCCATGTTCGTCGCCCTCATCGGGTGGTGGCATGGCGCTGACCGGTGATTGGTTGAAAAGACTAGCATCGGGTTGCTGATTGGGTGGAAAGGCCGACGAGTGGACGACAACCCACTTCCGGAGGGATGTCAAGTGAGACGGCAGATAGGATCGTCGCGCCTTGGAGGAGAGTCATTGCAGCGACCAGTTTTTCCTTGCGTAGTACAGTAGAGTCCAATTGATGGATACGATGGTGGCACACGGATATAAATCCTCCGAAACGAGACCCAACCAGGTACACATCTGCACGGACAAGGTTGTGGACACAAACCTGTAGTCAGAGACACTGAGGGGGCGCGTGCCGCACCTGTAATGTTGTGAAGCCCGTGGCTTTCGCGCAGTTCTATCGCTGGAAAGATATGCCGTGTGATATTCTGACGGAGTCGGGTGGGAGAAAAATCCGAAAAACGGGATAACGGGAAATTTTGCTCCTGTAGAAGGGCTTGCCGGAGCGTTTTACCGTCTACGGGTGGAGATGCTCTTAGCGTTTTGCATTCCTTGTTTGGATGGTTGATGCATAGGATATGTACAAAGCCAAGTGATACCGGTATGTGTTGCTTGATGTAGTTGTTTTCATCGTACAGCTCGGCTGTGTCAGTCTTCGGGTCGGCGAGCAGGTGTTTCCATTCTCTCGTCTCGTCCTGTCGTCATTCTATGCACTTGGTGGATCCATGTTGCTTCTGAAACTGACTTGGTGGCTTCGGAAAACTAAATGTCCATATAGATGTGACCGATTCATGGCTTGCACTTCAAATAGGTCTCACTCCATATTTGTTACAGGTCGTGTAGCTGGGTCATGTGACCTAAGTCCATACCTGACCCTACGGAGACCCGAAATGCGCCTTACCAAATTCTCTATTTCATCGGAGCGCACTGTAGTCGTACAATTGGGTTTTAGCTGGCGCACTGCTTTCACGATGTTGATCTCTGGGAGGGCATACGAACGATGGGTACTCGTCTTCGATATGGTCGACAAGGGGCAGGAGCACGTCAATCCACTCGAAGGATTCGAGTTGCTCGTCGGGCGGCGTTGCCATGGATGTTGGCTCGATCGCGTATGCAGGGAAGTCGTGAGTCTGGAGTACGCTATAGAAAACGGTCGGCGACGGGGACGCCCCGGTCGATAGGAACTCAGCAGTGCACGATGTTACCGACACGTTGATCGTCGAGTTCGTGATGTGCTCTCTTACCCGCGTGGACGAGGTCTCATATTGGGCCAATGCCGACTCGAGCTCCGGTGAACGAGGAGCAGGTTGAAGAGGAGACGCCGGCAGCAGCATTAATGGGGACACGCGCGGGTGGTAGTGGTGGCTGGTGACGTTGTGGGCAGATTTCTTGCGCGTTATTCTCCAAGCGAGCTCGGGCTGGTCACGGCGGAAGAACTCGTTCGAGAACGTACAAACCGAGGCCTTGGATTTGGTCCACTTACGGAAATTGAAGTAATTGAGCTGCCGCTGGAAGCTCGTGTACTTGCGGTGCTTGAAGTACTTCGGCAACACGTGGTTCATCATTTGCTCCATGTCGATAATCTCAAACGCGTGGCCGTTCGCTGCCCAGCGTAGCACTGTCGAGTGCTCGTCCTCTAGCATCGCGCGCAGTTGCTTGAGGAACGGCGCCACGTCCTTGGTCACGCGTGTTTCTGCTGTTGGCTTGGTGGTTGACCCCATATTGGACGAATTCATTGCGTGAGATGGTGGTGAGGGACGGCGTCGATGTCCAGGATGCGTGCGAATTGGAAACTGAGCAAATCACGGCGGTACTCGTCGTTGCGACCCAAGCTGAAAGACAGCGCTGAGCGTCAATCACGGGGTGGGCGCAGCTGAGTACACCCCCGACACAGAGCGATAGACAGAGCACGGCTCCATCTCGGGGAAGACGAGCCGGCCCTGCGGCGTCAGCTTGAATCTTCGACCATCACCCTGCGTCAGTCTAAATCAGTTTGAAGACACGATTCAGTGGATGGCGACGTCATGCTGGACGAACGCCACTTACGACTCGCAATAATGCAATTGCCAGGATGATCATGGAGCTGCAATCCCCTAGTCCTTCCTGATGCTCACACGTTATGCAAGAGATAACCCTTCAACTTAAATATTCAGCTATTATCAGGATCTTAAAGTTTAAGATCCTGATAGTAGCTGAATATTATCGACCTGCAAGTCAACAGTCGGATAGTATCGGTTGACAAACAGTACAGTGCATCGTCATCCGCCGTCAGATAAGATATCCTCACACTGGAGTTCATGCGGGAGAAAGTAGAGCCTCTCACTCCATCACACCAGTGATGTGTCTCGAGTTCCCCTTTCTTGCTATCTGTGTTTCGTTATCTAGCTGGATTTTTGGACACCGCAGTCGCACAACCAGCGAGCAGAGTGATCAAATGAAAAAGATCACGGCGTCAGCGTGATTGGTGTGGGAATATGGAGCTTTCGTTGAGTGTGATGCGATGGCGCGTGAGCGGCCTAAGTGCAGGCGTCGAGTGGATTTGTGTATGCTTCGGTTTCTAGTTCATAGGATACTGGGACTCATTTTTCTGACGACTCGTTGCTGACTCTCTGGGGAATGAATGATTGGACATCTTCGTCCAACGAACCGTCTGAGTCGGCTGGGTGTCAGTTCAATGCACATTGCATACTCTGATTAGACACATGGACGTGGCTGTCTCCACAAATACCAAATTAACGAACCGTTGGACAACCCACACCATGGCTGGTGCTCTGATTCAGAGTCTGAATGCCTGCTTCTCCTCCCGCGCGAGCTGAATACTGTACAGTCGGTCGGGAGTTGCGTGCGTCTGCAGCTGAGCGTGGGGCGACAATACGTGGTGTCAACTGCATCAACTGCGGTTGTCAAATAGTGAATTTAATCAAGCCGGGCAATGGGCGTTTGAATCGGTCAACGGACGAGAAGCAGTGGCCACGGGTCGACGTTGCATGTGCTCGCTGCGTGAGGATGAATCTGAAACACTACGGCTCGTATCCGGATGCTGTACGAGAGTGAAGCAAGTGTTGGTGTACCCACTGGAGCGCCATGGCTAAAGAATGTATGTATATGTGTGTGTGTTGGCGAGAATTGTGTCTTTCTCGAGTCGAGAGCCGCGCGATGGATCGCCTTAATGTGGGATTTGAGTAGGCCGACGTTGCGTTCGATTAGGGCTGTGGTGGGAGGCACGTCGATAGACCAGTGTTTTGTGTCGTTGCGGAGCGCCCAGACCGTGTGGAAGACAACGGAACAGACAATCTTCCACAGTAGATGTGCGCCGCGTGTAGACTTCCCGAACGACTGTCGAAGCACAAGATCCATACCAAAGAGAGCCTCCTTCCATCCGGGGCCACCGAGCAAGATCCGCTTCGAGACATCGAAGTGGACACGCCACAGTGATCGAGCAGTGCGACAGTCGAAAAAGACATGACGATAGTCCTCAATGTGGCGACAGCCGTGTTGACAGTAGCGGTCGAGTCGATAGGTTGCGGAGCCGTACTTGTCGGCAACATAAAGGGCAAGCGATCATGGTCGTTTCCTTCCCCGTACTCCAAAACTCTGCCCTTCTGAGCTCCGTTGTGCGCTGCGGTGAATTGCAGAGCAGAGACCATCGCAACTGGAATAAAACGCAAGGAGCTCCGATCATTTCACACTGACAACCGTGATGACAGACCTGGCCCTGTTGGAAGCTGATGGACTCGAACCCGTATGTAGGCTCCTCCGTGGTTGCCAAATATGAGGGACAGTTAGTCGCGCTCTTCCCACAAAAATGCATTGTGTGTGCCCATCCTCGCACACGCACATGCCATTGTCATGTGTCCTATCCGAGTGATCGTCATTCCAGGCTGACGTTCAGCTGATGTCGATCAGCTTGCTCGCCTGCATTTTGCACTATGGTACAGTAGAATGCACTTCTTTCGCGGAGTTCAGCTCCGCCAGTATTGGTCATCGTCAGATTTGGTTGGACAGATTACTCAAGTGGCAGCACACCACAGATTTCCCTTTGCCTCCTGTCTGTTTGGCCTCGGTCGAAAACAATGTTGGAGAACGCCATCATGTTCACAATACAGTGTGACTTCGTGAGTTGTGTCGGTGGGTTGCATCAAGAATGGACCCCTGGAAGTGGTGGCAAGACCAACAAGACGTTTTCTGGGGGAAGACTGCTGGATCAGCTCAGAGACTCGGTGACTGCAGTTCCCGCGGTGCGCGAGCCCGTCGAGCGAGCTCGGACAGCCCCACTTCCCTTAAGAGATGGTTCGGAGGATGGGGCCTTGGAGTCGTCGACAACATCAGCACAGCGAGAATGAACTGTTTGAGGAGAGCGGCACTCGCCCCTCACGGAATACAGTACTGTTCTACTGTTTTCCCACAAAGTAGCGAGCGGCACCAGAAGTAACATGATTGGATCCACAGCGGTGTCTGGTTGCAATACACGACCAACAGCGCGACAACACAAACACGGCACCACGACGGAATGCTGTACACTGCCTCAGTAAATGTGCAAAGGAGGGATGCAAGATTTATTCTACCCAGCGCCTGCATAAAAGTAGTTGAGTATACTACTTTATGACAGGAGGCCAGGTTCTCACAGTCAAAGAACGCTCAGACGTGTGGCTGCACGCCGCTTCACCGCAGGATCACCCTCCCGGAGGATGCGGATCCGTGCCTAATTACCAGGTCCTCCAGAAGCACCGGAGTTTGAAATGGGATCATTCCCTTCGCGAAAGGTCACGTCTCTTGGTCGATATCTAAACAAGGGGAGCTGTTCAAGTTTCTCCCACTACAAGGTAGGAGATGCAATCAACTATCGCGTCTCTTCAAAGAAAGACTAACCGTCTTTTGGGAAAGAGCTTCTCCACATGACTCATCTTCTCCAACGCACTCACAACGCGACACTCGAACCAGGAATGACGTGCGATGTGTGGAACGCCACTACCCTGGACGTTATCTTAGTATGTGTAGCTCTATATAGTTCAGCCTACTGATTCTAGAGTTTGCTCTGTGCCCAGCTGGTCATGCCGTGGTTGTGTCGCGGGTGCTTCGAGAGCACAACGCAGCTGGCTCTTGCCTCATGAGTGTCGACTGACTCAATGGGACGACAAGACAGGGCAGAGAGAGTGCGTCAGAGGGAGGGAGAGAGGGAGGAGAATGTATCCGCGATGGCGGCCATGAGCCTCGTCGGTCATTACTGAAAGTGACCGCTCGCGCGTCTCCGTCAGTTCTTACCTACTCTCGACTCGAGTAATCTCCACCATGGTGATGCGTGTCGGAGTCCTCGCGCTTTTGGCCTCGGCCGCCTCCTCTGCCTCTGCCTTCAACGTCAAGCTCACGAACCAGTGCAGCTTCACAGTCGAGCTCTTCGACTCCCGCAGCGTCGAGAACATTGCCATTGGCTCGTCAATCACCCGCTGGATCGCGCCCAACTCGGGCGCGCATGTCTTCCGCCACTCGCGGAACGCGCAGGCGACGCGTACGTTGTTGGCGTCCCTCTCTCGCTGGCGTTGCCTCAACTGATGGGTTGTATTTGCTACAGTTGCTGAATTCTCGGGCGATGGCGGCATGGGCTGGTTCGACATTAGTATCATTCCCACGGGCCCCAAGAGCGGAGTACGTTTGTCCACAGTATTGACTCCACCGAGTGCAGCGGGTTACTAACTGGGATGGAACTTTGTGTAGCCGGACTACTGCGGCAGTCTCGAGGATTGCAAGGCCCACACGGGCGGCGTAGGCTTCAACGTGCCGATGCAGATCATCCCGACCAACCAGGACGGCATCCGCTGCAAAACGCTCACGTGCATGGCGGACGGCTGCCCGGACGCCTACCAGTACCCCAAGGACGACATCAAGACCCACACGTGTCCGCTCTCGTCCAACTTTGAGGTCATCTTCTGCCCCGGCGGCGCGGGCGCCTCGACACCGGCGCCGTGGATGCCGCCGCCAACGCAAGCGCCGTGGACGATGCCACCAACACCTGCCCCGACGCCTGCGCCAACGCCTGCGCCGACCCCTGCCCCGACGCCTGCACCGACGCCTGCACCTACA
>JAADVZ010000479.1:0-23262 GCA_023335925.1 Pythium phragmitis
CCCCCCCCCCCCCCCCCATCTCTTGGCCCTTGCTTCCAGCACAGGCGGATACTGCTAGCCGTCTCTTCAACCCAAAGCAAATGCCCTCGTGCCTCTTGTCGGCAGTGCCAACACCGTCGACTCTGGGCGCCGTGGCGCTCTGTGTTTTGGAACGTTCCCTCTTTTCGTTCTAATATCACATGCGGGTTCATTTCTGATGTATGGAAGGCTAGGCCCACGTGCATACAAACTCAAGATATAACAGTATGCATTGAATATAACCCACAGCTCCATGTGTGCGTGTTCTCCCACCTACAGATCGGCCGTCTCCTTTGCAGTCCGCGCGGTCTCGTCCGGTCGGGCTTGGGTCGCCCCCTGGGTACTCGCTGGCGCTTCACGCCGCATGCGCTTGGCGTACGTGTGGCGCAGGCTCGTAAAGTAGTCGCGTGCCACGTCGTCCTCGATCAGATCCAGCTCCATGCGGAACAGCGCGATCGCATTCTGCTCTTCCAGGAGATCGCTCTGGCGTGCCAGCTCCTGCGCCATCGCAGCGAGGTACACCGTCGAGCTCTCGGCGAGCGACCGTCCGTGGCCTTCGATAAGCTCGCTGAGGCGCCGCTTCTGGAGCGCAATGGCCGTGGCGGAGCCGTTCAGCATGGAGCCCCCACCAGTCGCCGCACTGCTGGTCTCGGTTCCGCCCAGCAGCGCCGCGGGCGAGGTCGCCGACTGGAACGCGCTGGCGGAGACGCCGGCCGAGTTGGCCAGCAGCTGCATCCACCGCGGCGAGAAGCGCAGCAGCCGCCAGCACGACTCGAACGCAAACTTGTTGCCCTGCTCCTTGAGGAACAGCTCGATGGCTTCGTCAATGGCCTGGCGTTCGGACTCGGGCTCGCCCTCGACCGATCCGGACCCGCGCTCGCTATCGCCGCTGGCTGTGGACGCCGTTGCATTGGTCTGCCGGGCGTGGACGCGCGCGAGCGCGAGCGCAAAGCGCTGCACGTCGCGGTTGATGCGCGTCCAGCGGATCTTGAGTCCCGTCACGGGGCGGTCCACCGACGTCTCGAGCTCGGCGTGGAAGAGCTGGTGAACGAGCCCCCAGAAGGTGCCGGCCTTCTGGTCCCCGCCGGTGGTGGCGTGGCCCAGCGTCGCATCGCTCGCGCAGAGCCACGCGCGGCACAGTGCCTGGTCCTCACTCAGAGTCCAGTTGGTCTTCTTGCCCATGGTCGAGCAGCTCCGTTCGAGGTTAGAAACGCTGATTTCTATGAGTGGAAATGAAGACGAGAAACAGCAGTGTCCCGAATATTGGGAACACGTCCCAATGAGGGACGACGTACCGAATTAGAGCTACTTTCAACGAGGGACTTTGTCTCATGGCAATCACGCAAAGTGGCGGCCATGGCGGGGACACCGTCGTGGACGAGCACGGCCGCCGTGACGGCGCTGGCGCTTGCGGTGGCCGTGCCGCTGGTGTATTTGAAGTACCAGCAGTCGCTGTGAGTGGACTTTCTATTGGATGTCGAGTAGCTCAACGGCCGCAAGAGGATAGCTGACAATTGATGCAGGAAGCACCAGGAGCGAGCCGATGCACTCAAGCTGCTGCGCCGCGTGGAGCTCATTGTGGGAGAGGTCTCGGTCCGGCTCATGCATTTGGAGAACCAGGTTGAGGACTTGTTAGCGAATGAAGGCAAGGAGGACGACACGGCGGCAAGCGACGCAGCGTCGGCCTCGTCACTGGGATCCTGTACGTTGCGCATGCGGTATTGCCGCAGCAAGAGAGGAGGGACTCACGTGCGTCTCGTGATTGCGAGACAGACTACCACTTCGACTCGCAGGGAAACAAGCTTAAGACCAAGTGGGATTCGTACGACGTGGACGCGGAGCTCGAGCGCCTCGACCAAGAAGAGCAAGGAGTCGCAGCTTCTACGGCAAAGGCGGCGTCGGCAAGCCGCCCAGCCACGCGACTGGACAAACCCAAGCTGCGCACGGCCGTGGGCGGCCTCGAGCGCGAGTTCGAAGCCGTGCTCGAGTTCCTGGACGACATCCGCGGTGACGAGCAGGTCCGAGAGACGCGCAAAGCGCTCGCGACCAAGATCACGAGCGACCAGCTCGCGCGGATCGATGCGCTGCGTGCGCTGCTCGCCTGAGACCAAAAGGTCGCTGTTGTCGGATAGGCATTACATTTCATAGAATATCAACTGTCACGTACCTCACGGTACATCCATTCCCAACCCCCTTCCTCCACAGTCCAAGAGATGGCGCGCAGTCCCAGCCGTAGTCGCTCGCGCGGGCGTCGGCACCGCAGCGCCAGCGTCGATTCGCTCGGAAGGCAGCAGCGGACGCGGAGCCGCGCCCGTCGGTCCCCGTCCCGTAGCCGCTCAGACGCGTCGGTCTCGTCGCGATCGCGTAGCCGCTCGCCCACGCCTCCTCCTTCTCCTCCTCCACGTCGCCACGAACGGTCGCCACCGCGTGGCCGACGCGACAGCCGCCGTGACAATGGTCGCGGGCGCTCGCCGAGCCCTCGTCCTGCTGCTGCGCGGCGACGCCGCTCGCCATCGCGGTCCCGCTCGCGGCAGCGGCGCCGTCCGTCCCGCTCGAGTTCTCGCTCGCGTCCGCCACCGCCACGGCGAGACGACCGTCGCAACGATTTCCGCGCGCGTCGGGAGCCGCCCAGTCACGGCAACGCGCGCAGTCGCTACGGAAACGCCGGCGGCTCGGACGACTTTTTCGAACAGCGCAAGCGCGACCGCGACGCCATCCACTTTTCCATTTGGGCCGCGATCCCGAGTCCGCCGCCGCCCGTGAAGAAGGAACCCAAGATGAAAGGCAAAGACGAGCCAGCGCCACCACCGCCGCCCGCGCCCCGTCGAGCGGACGGCTCGAGCGACAGTGACAGTCAGAGTGACGACTCGGAGAGCGACGACGACCGCCGCAGTCGCAAGCGCAAGGCCTCGTCGTCCCGCAAGAAGACGTCGCGCAAGTCGAGCCACCGCCACAAGAGCAGCAAGCACAAGAAGCACAAGAAGAGCCGCAAAAAGACCACGTCGCGTCGCCGCGCAGCGAGCTCATCGGAGGACGAGGACAGTCGGAGTTCCGGAGACGAGAGTGACGCGTCGTCGCGCGGCCGTGCGGTCGCCACGGATCTCGACGGTCTGGACGCGGCCGAGCGAGCCGAAGCCGAGAAATTCAAGCTCGACGTCCAGTCGGGGCGCGACGGCGACGAGGAGGACGACGAGGAGATTGGCCCCAAGCCGCTCGTGGAAACGGACGCGAGTGCGACCGCCGGGCTCAACTACGGCAAGGCGCTGCGGCCCGGCGAAGGCGCGGCCATCGCGCAGTACGTGCAGAAGAACATGCGTATCCCTCGTCGCGGCGAAGTCGGTTGGAACGGCTCGGAGATTGAGAACCTGGAGCAGCTCGGCTACGTCATGAGCGGCAGCCGCCACCAGCGCATGAACGCCGTGCGCCTCCGCAAGGAGAACCAAGTGTACACGGCCGAAGAGAAGCGCGCGCTGGCGCTCATCAACTTTGAAGAGAAGCAGCAGCGCGAGAACCGCATCATGGGCGAGTTCCGCGAGATGCTCACGGAGCGCCTCACCAAGAAGCACGGCGCGCGGCTCGTCGAAGACATGGAGAGCTCGGCCAAGCAGCAGCAGACGAGAGATTAGGCTAGGCTAGCTGTGTCTCGAGAATGGCTGTGTCTTCGTTTTAGCCAATCAGAATGGAGAGACCGTCATGGTCAGCAGATGAAGAGGTTCAATGCGACATAGGAGACGCTGGCAGGCGTTTGGGTTTGGCCATTCGCGTGTCGGCAGTCGAGTAGTAATACTATAGGATAGCGCCATGCAGCGCGTGCGCGTGGGGATCGTGGGCGGCGGCGCCGCGGGCGTGAGTGCGTGGGCGCAGAGCTTGTGGACTTGGTGAGCTCCAGACGACTGAGCTGTTGGGTTGTTTTTCATCAGTCGCGGCCAAGTGCCTTCGTGAGGCGGGCCATGCGGTCGTGCTCTTTGAAAAGGCCGCGCAGCTCGGCGGCGTGTGGAAGTACGAAGACGCGACCCACACGGACGCGTCCATGTACCACGTGCGTTCCCTGGCCTTGAGACGGACGGAAGCGGCTACTGATATTCACTCTCTCTCTCTCTGTTCCATTGCAGTCGCTGCACACCAACTTGCCGACGGCCGTGATGCAGCTGGACGACTTTGCGTTCCCGCCAGGCCTGCCGTCCTTTGTCCCCCACACCGACGTGCTCGCGTACATCCAGGCATACGCCGCCCACTGCAACGTGAGCCAATTGATGCTCCGCTCGTTTGTTCCCGTGGCAGTCGCACTCACGCGTGGTCCACATGTATAGGTGACAGAAGTCGCCCATCTCAACTCCAAGGTCGTCGCCATCGCCAAGCAGCCCAGCACGGGGACATGGAAGATCGACGTCGAGTCGCTTGAGCGCGGCGCGTACAGTGAGACCGTGGACAAGGTGCTCATCTGCAACGGCCATTTCGCGGCCCCGGCGTTCGCGCAAATCCCAGGCATCGAGTTCTTCAAGGGCGAGACGCTCCACTCGCACAACTACCGCACGGCGGCGCCATTTAAAAACAAGGTATGGAACCGTAACCCAAAGGGACCGACGGCTAATGCCTGACAGAAGGCTCTGGCTCTACATGCAGCGGGTGCTGCTTCTCGGGTGCGGACCGTCCGGCCAGGATATCTCGCTGGAGCTCGCCAAGCCGGGACAAGCCCAGCAGGTCACGGTCGCGTTCCGAGAGTTTGACGGCACCGCAGAGCCGTCGCCCTCGGAAAGACGTGTGCTGAAGCCGGCGATTGACCGCTTCCTCCCCGACGGCACGGTCATGTTCACGGACGACACCACGCAGGACGCGCCGGACGTGCTCATGTACTGCACGGGCTATCTCTATATCGTCAAGCATGTGGCACCGCAGGGCATTTTGTATCCGGAACTGCCGCTCCCCAAGGGCGACCTGGACTCCAGTCTTTGCGACGCGTTAGCCGAGGCGACCGCGGCGTCGGCTGCGATCGCGCCGCTGTACAAGCAGTTCTTCTCGATCGCCGAACCGGACGTGGCGTTTGTGGGGCTGCCCTTCAAGAACTTGCCGTTCTTGTGCTTTGAGCTCCAGGCCAAGTGGGCCGCCAGTGTCTTTCGCGGCGAGTCACCGCTGCCGTCGACGCAGCAAATGTACGAGGCGTTCTTTCAAGAGATCCGGTCGCTGCCGTTCCCTGTGCGCAAACTGCATCAGCTCGGCGTCGAGCGTCAGCAGCAGTACTTTGAGTGAGTGAATTCTTCTGGGTGGGCGACTGCCTAGTTCTGTACTTTCTCACTCTCCTATGTGGTTATTGTACGCAGGGAGATCGCATCGTTTTCGGGCACGAAAGTGAACCACGCCGTGCAAAACATGTTTCGCGATGCCGGTTTGCTGCGTCGCACGTACCCGCTCCACTATCGCCAGGCCGAGTACGTGCAAGAGACCAACGGCGCGTGGGTGCGTCGCCTTACGGTGACGGACGCTGACGGCACCGCCACGGAGGAGCTCGTCCAGACGTTTTGAACAATTAGAAAACGGCACAGTTTTACTACCATTACAGTTCTAGGCCGAGCCGGCCTCGTCGACAAGTACGACAGGGTTCTCGATGAGCGTCGTGAAGTTGGTCTTGGGTCCGTCCTCGCCGTCCGTTCCCCAGCCGGCGACGCCGGCGACCGTGGTAAAGTAGGTCATGTTGGCCTGAAGCCCTGTGACGACCGCGTGCGGCTCAATGCCGCGGTACACTTCGACCTTGTTGAGGCGGAGCGAGTAGCCGTCCACGCCCTTGAGCGGCACCCACGAAAAGTTGGCGCTGCTTCGCGTCACATTGGTAACCGTCGCGGCCTTGGGCTTGTCGATCGTGAGGTACGTGGCTGAACATAACAATAGAAAAACGTCAGTCCCTGCGGAGCACGAGAGCAATGACGCGGCACGTACGCTTGGTGTTGAGGTAGCTGCCCCAGCCCCAGGCCGCGTAGCCCTGCACGAAGCAGCCGAGCAGCGCCGACTGCGCCACGGCCGCGAGCGGCGTCGGGAACCGCGTGAGCGGGATCAGCATGGCGCCGAGCATCGTGTGGTGGAGATGGAAATCGGTCGAGTTGAAGAACACCCACGAGAGAAAGACTGCTGCGCCAATGACGGCGTACCACACGAGCAAGCGTCGCCAGCGCCCCTGGCGGTAGAGCTCTCGCAGGAACTGGAACGCGCAGAAGAGCATAAAGAGCGCGACTAGCACAATGGCGACGTAGGTGCCGGCGTTCACGTGTGTGTCCTGGTAGCCGCCCAGGTTGACGCTGAGTCCTGAAATGTACTCAAACATGTTCATGTTGAGCAGCACGAAGTAGGGCACAACGTAGCAGAGGCTCCAGAGGAGTAGCCGCTGGCGAAGAGCGAGCGAGTTCCACTGCGAAAAGGTCTCTGCGGGCGCGACCGTGAAGAGCCAGGAGCTCGCGGCGAGCAGCACAAACACTTCGCCAAAGGAACTGATGGCGATGCCGGCATAGTCGACGCTCTGCGGCTGGCCCACGAGCCGCACGTAGAAGAAGCCCCAGCCCACGAGCGTGGCGTAGAGCATGGCGGCGTTCGTGCGCGGCAGCAGCGCGAAGCCCATGCAGAGCAGCGCGCTGACCACGAGGATGGGCCACGTGAGGTCGGTGCAGAAACGGCTCGGCGCGGCCTTGAACTCGAACGTCTTGGGGAACCACGACGAGAAGCTCTGCGTTGTCACGCCGTTGGCCGTCGAGCCCGTGAACGAGTTGGCTGGCCCGGCGAACCGCATGAGCGCGCAGCCGCCGTTGGCGCCGATGACGCCGGCGTGGACGGCGGCGCGGCAGATGCGCGAGTTGCCGTGGTACTGGCCCGAGCCCCAGACGGCGAGCGACGACGACTGGTCCATGGTGCACCGCGAGCGGCAGCGGATGGCCGACCACTCGGTCACGAACGGCAGGCAGTTGAAGCCCCAGAGGCCGCAGTCGGTGCCGTAGGCCCACGAGCGGCAGCTCAGGAACTCTGGCTGGGTGCCCAGGCCGTCGTCCATGACGGCCGCGAAAAAGCTCAAATATAGGAGCAGCACGACGAGACCGAGCGCCACGCCCGAGTAGATGACGGCGATCCAGTTGTGGCGGAAGTAGGCTGCAACGGCCTGCTTCACGGGCAGCGGCGCGGGCTTGTCCTTGCCGGTCGAGGCGTCCGAGTCGGTCTGCTCGGTCGTGGCGTCTCCATCGCGGCGGGATACAGACAGCGCCGAGCCGCGCGGGCTGAAGGCCGTGAGCGGCTGTGTCTGCAGCGGCATGTGCGCCGAGGCAACGGGCGACACGGTCGCGTCGAGCGACTTCATGCTGTCGGTCGTGGCGTCGTTGATGGGCTTTGTGGCCTCCCCGACGGACCGGCGCCGGCGCAATGACCACGGGAAGCGCATCGTCGGGTGATGAAGGGGCGGGTGGATAAGGATCTGAAGCAAGAGACTCAAGGAAACACAGGGGAAGCACTCACGCACAGAGAGCGCGTCCCGTTGACACTGCGGCCAGCTGATAATGTAACAGCTTGGAGCTCTTCGAAGGCAGTTGCCCCGGCTGTTACACGATATCTCCGTCCTGTCTGAAAGCATTCCTTCTGATTGGTCAAAAGCCTCGATTCTGATTCGTGATTGGCTGAAATTGTCCGAACTGGCTGTCGTGTGTCAAAAGAACTGGCTGTCAGATGCTGACATCTTGGCATCTCGGAAATCCAGGCGGCTTCCCGCTGATAGCTCTCGGTGCAAAATGAACAGCGCTCATCATCCGGCGCAGATGGGTTTATGGTTATGGTGGTGGTGTTGAAGTCGGACCTATTTATTCTGGACACATCTACTACTTCCTAAGGAGCTCGAAAAGGCGCAAGGGATGGAGCGAGGGAGTTCTGCTGCTGAGCTGTTCACTTGACATGGATCGCGGACCCCCCCGAGACTATTGCGGCTGCTGTTGACGCTCGAGCGAGGCCTGCAAATGCTGCACTGTGATCGTGGCCGTGTCGCGCACGTCTGGGTCCGGTTCGTTCTGGTGCTGCACGAGCGGACGCACGAACTCGAGCGTGCTCTCTGTGGTCGAGCGGTCGTCCAGCAGCGGCACGAGAAACGCGAGCGACCGCAGCGCGCGGAAGCGGAGGTTGGGCGTCTTGGACGTGCACACTTCGACCACCGACTCGACCAGTTCGCGCAGCTTGGCGACTTTCTTGAGCTCTTGGGCCGCCGACTCGATCGCCAAAATGCCCGTCAGTTTCCCGTTAAACGTCGAGCGGAGACACTGCGCAATGCGCGGCACGCCCTTGGTCGCGAGCCAATCGCCGCCGACAGACCGCGCCAGTGTCGGGAGCGTCGCACAGGCCGCGGCACGCACGTCATTCACTGTATCCACGAGCAGGTCCAAAATGGAATCCGCGAACTCGAGCGGCACGGCCGACCGGTCACTCTGCTCGGCCCATGCGCCGACACAGTGGACATACTTGACGCGCACGCGCCACTGGCCCGAGGCCCGCAGCGCCTTGACTGCGGGGATCAGCATGCTGGACACGGTCTCGGAACTGTGGTCACAGTGGCGAGCCATTTCTTCCAGCAGCGACGCACGCACGTTGGCATCTTGGCTGTCGTCTAGGATCTGCGTGAAGATGGGCACGAGGTCATCGTAGCTGGTCACTGAGAGAAGCTGCAGAGACCGCCCCACGGATTTCGCGAGCGCGAGCCGCACGGCGACCGACAGGTCAGTCGAGAGGCCGTAGGTTGCCGGCAGCAGCGACCGCACAATTTTGGTCTGCGCCGCAATCACGAATTCGTTGACCACTGTTGGTGTGGCAGCAGCGGTAGCAGCGGCATCCTTCTTGGCTTGTATATCAATGCCCTGGAGCTCGGCCGCGACAACCTCGACGGGGGTCGTGGATGAACTCGGAGCACCTTCCTTTGTAGCTGGCGTGACTGGAGATCCGTTCAGCGGTGCTGCACTGGCCCCTCCACGCAGCGTCGCGAGCTGCAGCAGCGCACTGCCAATCTCGAACACGCCCTCGGCACACGTGCGTCGAATCTCGACGGTCGGGTCGCGCACCATCGCGACGAAATGGTCGACGAAAATGTCAATGTACTCGGTGCCAAACGCCAGGCAAAACGCTGGGATGGTCTTGGCCGCTTCCAGACGCACTTGCCACGACGAGTCCGATGTGTACGTGTTGATCATCGGCACCATTTGGCAAAACAACAGACGCAGCGACTGGTCTACCGACTCTTTCGTGGCGTCGCTCGCAGAAAGCAAAATGCCGCGCAGATCAGTCGCGAGCCGGATGCAGCCTTTGACGGCGAAGATGCGCACAATGTCGTGGCTGTCAGCCGTCGCCTTTTCCAGTAGCTGCACGCCCCAGCTCGCGGTCGCGGCACCGCCAGAGTGGACGAGATCTCCAATAATGGACGCGATCGCACGGCGCACGAGCGGGTTGTCGTCATTGCACATGCGGTCCAGCATGCCACGCAATTGCACGCGGAGATCGCCGTGCACGCGCGGGAAGACGAGCGGCAGCAGCGCGATAGGCACGATGCGAGCGGTCGGACTCGGACTGATGCTGAGCCGCGAGACCATAGGCACGATCATGACGTTGAGATCGTCATCAGTCATAGCGCTGATGAGCAGACGGAACGCGTCGACCATGATATCCCACGTCGCGTGGTTCTCAATGATCGACAGACTCTCGAGCACGTGCGCGATGACGCTCAGCAGCAGTGTATAGCGACTGGCCTCGACCGACTTTCGATCGCCGCTACTCTTGGAATCAATGTGCTTTTGCAGCTCGGCGTATCGCTTCGACAGCCAGCCGAGAAACTGAATCGTGCGAATCACAATGCCTTCGCCCTTGTCGTCGTACTCGTGGATCGACGCAAAGAGATTGAGCAGGAACTTGCGTTCTTCGCACATGTCGCCACTGGCTTCTTCCGCTTTCGCGGCTGCCTCCTGGAGCAGCCGCGCATCAATCTCATCCAGATTCGACCCCAACGACGCCTGCAAAGGATCTGAAGCCTGCGGTCCACTCAATGGGGCGAGCTGTTCCGACGTCAAGTGCTGGAAGAGAGACGTGACAATCAGCCGCGGCATCACGAGCACGGCCTGGTGGATCTTGAGCTGGAAGACGCGGAACGACATGCGGTCGTGCTCGGGGATCGGGCGCTCTGTCTTTTGCTGGCGAATGTTCATCGAGAGCTGTTTCCGGAGCACACGGTAGTCTTCCTGCGGCACGAGAATGAGCTGCAGCTGCAGCGGTCGCGTCGCGGTCTCGATCATGCGGAGCGTCTCTTTGTGGGTGAGATGCGTGATGGGCGTGCCGTTGAGCGACACGAGCCAACTCGATCGCTTGACCGACGCCTTTTCGGCGGCGCCGCCGGCCTTAATATCCACGACGATCGTGCGCTCGAGAATGTTCTCGACCGTCAGCCCCAGGGGCCCAGCGGGGATGCTCGCAATGTACGGCTCGCTCTTGAGCGCGGCTCCGGGATTGGCTGGGTCAAAGTTGTGGCCAATGACGAGTCGGAAATCACTCACGACGCGATGCTCGTTCAGCAGATTGTTGACCGCGAGATCCAAATTGAACTCCGCGAGCAGCAGTAGATCGACCAGCACTTTCTTCTCCATGTGGTCGGCGCCGATGGCGTCAATCATGGACGCGACGGCCTGGCAGAGAATTTGGAGACCGTACTTGGGGTCCACGGGACCGCTCGGTGGCGGTGGGGAGGGCGCCGGCGAGTCCGTCTCGGCAGTGGCCATGACGACATCGCCGTCGGCTTCTTTCGTGCTGCTGTCAATCCCCGCAGCCTCGGTCAGCATTTCGAGCGCTTGCTTCACGGGGCTCTTGGCGCCAGAGGGCGAGGCAAGACTCACGCTGGGCGATGCCGGCGGGCTTGATGCCTTGGTGGACGTGGTGCTCGCAGCGGGTGACGCCAGCGGCGGATGCGCCTCGGGCGCGCGTCGCAGACGCATCGACGACGGCACGACCACGCGCTCCTTGGAGAGCTCTTGGACAATGTGCGAGCAGTTGTGTTCCGTAATGACCGTGTCGCGAAACGACAAGAGCACGTCCGACTTGTGGACGCCGGCGCGGGCCGCCGGACCGGCCGGGTCAACCCACTGCACGACCGCCCGGCCAAAGACGTTGCCAATCTGCCAGCGGAAATTGGTCTCGAGCATAATCACTTCGTACGTGCCCGGCGCGAGCAGCGACTCGAGCTCGGCCGACGAAGGCGGCGTCGAGGTCGAGCCCGTGACGGGTGCTGTCGCGACGGACACCGGGGCGGCTGGGGGTGGAGTGTGGTGCGGCGGCGCCAGCGGCTCGAGCGCGTGCGGAGCGTGCGGTTGGATCTCTGGCGGATCGCCCGCCTGGCGCGACGCGTCGTCGTTGTCGTCGTCGTCGTCGTTGTCGTCGTCGTCAATGTCGATCGCGTTGCCGTTCTCCGTGAAGTAGAGCTCGACGGCTTTCTGCAGGTTGCTGCCCGTGCGGCGCAGCAGCGTGAGGATCGCGTCCTTGGGCACGTTGCCGCCCAGGAGCTCACTGAGCTCGCGTGCCTGCGGCGTCCACTCGTCCGTCGGCGGCGCAGGGGGTTTCGTCGGCGTTTGCACCGTGGGCGCGGGCGTCTTGGCGCCCGAGATCGGACTCGCTACCGCGCGTCCGTTGTGGTTCTGCGACTGGAAAAAGAGGTCCACGGCCTTGTTCGGGTCGTTCCCGGCCTGCTGCAGCAGCGCGACGATGCGCTCCCGCGCCGGCGCGGCGTCGCTACCGAGGATCGCGCGGATCGTCTCCACGAGCGCGTCCTGCTCGGCCTGCATCTCTGTCGGGGCGTCTCTCTCTTCTCTCTCTCGTGTCGGTCGCGGCGCCCGCGGGAGGGGCGAGCTGGATGCGAATGCCGGCGAGGAAAAGCACTCCCCAAAAGAGCCTCGTTTCTGTTGGGCACCCAGTGGGTGCCCCCACACAAGAAGAGAACGGGAGGCGACACCCAATCACCCACAATGGGTGATTGGGTCAGCAGAACTAGACTTCCGCACCGGTACGACTACCGGTTCTGGAAACAGTCTTACCCCCCACCAAAAAGAGGGAAAATGGCGGCAACCGACGGCCTCGCGACGGCGCTGGTACGTGACGTCCACTGCCGACCGGTGGATAGGAATCCCGCGGACAATGGAGCCTTTGATCTACTGGGCAGTTTTATCTAACGAATGGCGCTTTGTGGTGATGTGAAGGGCGCCGACCTGCGTGACAAGGTGCGCAATGCCAAGATCCTCGTGGTCGGCGCCGGTGGCATCGGTGCGCTTTCAATGGATAACTTTCCGAATCATCGAGGACCCTCCCTATATTGACTCGTAGACCTTGTTCAGGATGTGAGCTCGTCAAGAACCTCGTGCTGAGCGGCTTCGTAGAGATCCACCTCATCGATCTCGACACCATCGACGTGTCCAACCTCAACCGCCAGTTCCTCTTCCGGTCGCACCACGTCGGCCAGCCCAAGGCGCTCGTCGCGAAAGAGATCGCGCTGAGCTTCAATCCGTCGGCCAAGATCACGGCGCACCACGGCAACATCAAGTCGAGCGAGTTCGGCATCGACTATTTCCGCCAGTTCTCGGTCGTATTCAATGCGCTCGACAATGTCGACGCGCGTAAGCACGTGAACCGCCTGTGTCTCGCGACCGAGCGGCCGTTGATTGAGAGCGGCACGACCGGGTATCTCGGCCAGGTATTTGTGATCAAGAAAGGCGAGACCGAGTGCTACGAGTGCACCCAGAAAGTCACCCAGAAGGTGTACCCGATCTGCACGATCCGCAGCACGCCCGACAAGATGGTGCACTGCATTGTGTGGGCCAAGGAGTGCTACAAGCTACTCTTTGGCAAGACGAGCGACTCGATGCTGTGGGAAGATCCCGAGGGCGAAGACGACTCGGCGTTCATGGGGCTCATTACCCGTCCTGACGACATGAGCTTTGACGTGGCGACACTCAAGAGCTACGCAGAGAACGTCTTCCGAGGCCTCTTTGAGTACGAGATCAAGAAGAAACTCGAGATCAAAGTGTACAAGACTGCGACCAAAGTACCAGAGCCATTGGAGCTGGCGCAGTGCCTGCCAAGCGACGCCAACGGATCGGCTTCCGGCAATGACACTGACGCTTCAACGTGGAATGACCGACAGGTCTGGTCGATCGCAGAATGTTCTCAGCGGTTCATCAACTGCATCGTGCGCATGCTCGAGTCCGAGCAGTCGCGTGCTCACTTGGGCAGCTACGAATTTGACAAAGATGACGCGATTGCGATGGAGTTTGTCACAGCAGCGGCCAATCTGCGCGCGGCCGTGTTCAAGATCCCGACCGAGTCACTGTACAGCTGCAAGGGAATTGCGGGCAATATCATTCCAGCGATCGCAACGACCAACGCGATTGTGGCCGGGCTTCAGGTGCTGGAGACGTTCAAGATTTTACGTGCGACGGAACCGATTGCGGACGCATGCAACTACACGTTGTGCAATCGGTCATGGGACGCGCGCGGCATGCTCGTGAACCCGACCAAGTTGGCGACGCCCAACCCCAAGTGTTTTGTGTGCTCGAAGCAAATGGTCGAGCTGGCGATTGACACCAAGCACACGCGGCTGCGCGAATTAGTGGACAAGGTGCTCAAGAAGACGCTCGGCGTGAACGAACCCACAGTGTCGATCGGCGTGAACACGATCTACGAAGAAGGCGAAGATGCCGAGGAGAGCCTCGCAGCCAACCTGGACAAGCTGCTCATTGACTTGCCCGGCAATGGCATCCAGCACGACACGATCATTTCGATTGAAGACTTTTCACAGGATTTCAAGTGTTCGATCCGACTGCAGCACCGCGATCAGAGCGACTTTGGCGAGACGGCCACGGAGCTGTTCGCACTGGGCGGCGACATTGAGAAGCTCAACGCCGCCGTGGCTGAGGCGTCGGCTGCCGCGGCCGCCGAGCGAGAGGGCAAGGCGCAGGAGGACGAGGATGAGGAAGACGAGTTCGAGATGATGGAGGTGGCACCGTTGGTGTCGCCGTCCAAGCGCGCGCGCGCCGACGTTGAAGACGACGACATGGCCGACGTCGAGGTCGCAGCAAAGAGACCGAAGCCAAGCGTAGCGTAACCCCATGGAACGGCGCAACCGGCGTAACCGGCGTCGCATGGAACAAGTCAAGTGTAACACACTCTCTTCCTTTTTATCCGGATGCACTGTATACTTGCCGGCTCTGATCCCATCAATTTGAATTTTCGAAGAACTGGTTTAACCGGATGATCTGTATACCAGGTGTTGGTTCGGCTCAGTCGTGGCGGTGGGGAATCCATGAGGGAAAGCAACGCCCGAGAGAGAGACCGCCGCCACACCGACATGGGGGGCGTCAAGGTGGCCGCGAGCGTCGCCGTCGGCGCGGGCGTTGGTGTTAACGCTATGGACCCAATCGCCGACGTGTTAACAGAAGCCGCGATGGCTGAGTCGTCTTCTGCTGCTGAGAACGACGCTGCGCGGGACGACGCCGAGGTTTCCGTTGCGGTGCTGTCCGTAGGCAAAGCGACCGCCACGACTACAGAAGACACCGCAGCAGTGCCGACGACAGCGGAGCCTTCCGTCGCGAAGGAGGCCGCGTCTGCCACTGCTCATGACGTGCACGCAACGTGCAACGGCGTCGCTACGCCCGACTCGTCGGCTGCGGTTGCTGCGCAGGACGAGAACGATCGTGTGCGGAAACGCAAGGCGAAGACGGCGCCGCCGTGCCATGTCGCGAATGGGAAGCGCGTCGTCTCGAATGGGAAACGCCCCACCGCGGAGGAGAATGGCGGGACGCAGGACCAGAGCGGAGACCCGCCAAGGAGTACACCGTCGAGTGTGGAAGTGATTGACCTTGAAGCGGAGGTCGACACGGAAAGCGACAGCGTCGCGGTGGCGCCTGTGCTGGTGGCGTCCGCTGTGGACGCAGGACCGAATGACGACTCGAAGAAGCGGTCGCGCAGTCCCGACGCGGCCAAAGACGACGACGACGAACTGGCGGGCGTCACGAGTGTGGAGGACCCGCACTCGCCCGAAGTGATCTGCTTGGACAGCGACGACAAAGACGACACACAGGAGGAAGAAGAGGGAGGCGCGAGTGAGGTGGGCGTCGCGAAGGACGCCCCCGGTCGTCCATACCACCGACGGAAAAAGCGGGGGCGCGCGTTTGGGTTTTCAAATAATCGCAGCCGAAAAGAAAACAAGCTGAAGCGCCAGAGCCTGGCGATCGTCGCTAACGACGCAGCCGCTGACGCTGGCAGCCACGCGGTGCCAGCGCCCTCGAAGGGTCGTGGACGTCCGCGCCGACAGCAATCCGGAGACGCTGTGCACGGTGATCCGAACGTCAGCACTGTGCAACCAGCCACTAGCAGCTCAGATGCGGTCGCGTGGAACTGGGAATCTTGCCGCGACTACTTCGATCCACTCACACAGTCCAACATGAACGAGCTGGCGAGCATACGACGCGACTCGGCACGCGTTGTCGCGGCCAACAGCCACGTATGGGGGTCCATTCGGCGACTGGAGCACGACGATGCGTACTTGGCGAGGCTGGCGACCGATGCTGGTGATGGCGTGGACCATCTGCGCATTCGGACGACAAGGAGAGGGCGCTCTTTCCGGGACGCATGGGAGGAAGAGGACTTCGTGACGAACCAGCTGCGCGCCTCGCGCACGGGGAAGAAGCGACCATTTGCCGGGTGTGAAACCATCACCAGCAATCGAGAACTCGTGCATGGCTATGACGATGAGCTCTTCAGTGCATATACGAAGCTGCTCGAGGATCGAGTGGGTCGCCAAGAAAGTCCTAAACATTTGCAAGACACAAACGGAGTGACGGAGCAACCGCAACGAATAGAAGCGTCCCCGAAACGGAGACTGAAGGCTGCGAAGCGTCGGCCTGTGGAGACGTACAAGAGCACGTTGCCAGCTGTCCCAGCCCATCATCTCCACCCCGCGTCGTTTGGCGCGTGGAAGCTCAAGGGCAAAGACTCTCCATCTTTCGACGTGCTCCATCCGGCATCCATTCGCTCGACCAAGACTCCTCAGCGGTGGGTGGAAGAGTTTGTTCGAGAGGAAGTTCAGACTGCTGATGCGTCAAGGTCTGGCCCCCGACGCAGCGGTCGGCACGAGGCGAAAGCTCATGACAACAGTGCTGTGGGCGATCAAGAAGATGAAGACGAGGGAGAATCAGAAGTCCAGTTCGGAGATGACGAGAGCACGCACGACGAAGCGATCCAGCTCCCCAGCTTTGGTGTGGTCCTGGAGGAGGACGAGATTTCGCGGGAAATCACCAATTCGCTGATGCGACTCGTTGAGGTGTCTGCACTAAACTGGCGTCGCACTCAGACACTCTACGAGCGCGCCGTGAGCTACATTGAAGTCACTCCGCTCCTCCACGCCGAAGAAGCCGCCTCGCAGCGTCTCGAGCATTTGTACAGGACGCTGTATCCTCCGAGCGCGAACCCTGATGAGGAAGTCGATGACTATGAGCGGGAGTTCAAGTTATGGCGGCGCCCGAAAGATTTGCTCTCGTTCGTTTCGAGATCATCGAGCGTCGTGACCGAGTCCCTGGCGATCCGCGGCGCGCTGGAGTATGCATGGCGGCTCAAGATTGGCGACTCGATCGATGTGTTGGACCGCAACGGGTGTTGGAACGACGGCGTCGTGATCGACATTTACGCGGACGCCGGCGGTGAGATCAAGAATGTGCTCGTGAGCTTTGCTTTATGGGGAGCCGATTCGACCGAGTGGGTACCTGTGGTAGAAGCCCGCATCCTACCGCGCGGCGTCGCCGATGGTCGCGTCTCGTTCACGTTGGGGCCAAACCGCACACGCAAGCGATACGTTGAGCTCAACAAGGAACTTGCAGATTTTCTCCAGCGCTCGTATCCGTCCAGGCAAAAAGCTCAGCTGGTTTTGAGCGGTATCGACAATGATCCTGAGAGCGATTCAACTACAAAACCATCCGGCACCAAGAAGCAGCGGCGTAAGTGAGACGGCTATGTAGCGACGAGGTAAACGTTAAGTATCATGGGCGGTACTTGAAACTGGGATTCTCTTGGGATGATGGTCATCCTGCTGTCTGTATTTTTAGAGCGACATCGACTTGCTGAGTGGTGGCAAATGCAACGCAGTGTCGTGGGGGCCAAGACATCCGGACTGCAAGAGGTCCGAGCCCACTCGTTCCATGGCTCTGCAGCGCAAGAACTTTCGATGCCCCCGCGACGGCAGCGCCATGTCCCCACTCAAGGGCAGCCCGCACACCAGTGGCGCGACTGGCAGCAGTCTGGTGGTTTCTCATGCCGAGCTACCGCCGCGCCAGCGAAAGCGACTGCAAGTGGGCTCGACTAATCTTCCTCGAAGCGCCTCGTCGCCGGAGTTGCCCGCGCCGCTGAGCCTGCCACCTCCACAAAAGACCATCACGGACGGTGACTTGTCGTCCGCCGCCCGCCACACCCGTGAGACCAACATCGCCCTCATCAAGTCCACCATGCACGATGGCGCCGCTCGGAGGCTATGGACAGCAACAACTTCCACTCAGCCGTCGGGCGTCATCGTTCTCAGCGAGAAGCGACGGCAACAGGAACACGCGCTACGACAAGCCCAGGTGCAGCATGAGGGGTCCTCAGAAGACGCTACGCAGGGGACCAATCTAGACGGCAGTGGTGATCAAGATGGCATGGCATGGTCCAGCCACGGCCACACCGCCTCCGCAGCAGCGGCCGCTGCGTCTGAAGAGCGAGCCTTCTTCCTGGAAACGCGGAGAAAGCTCTATGACGCGTTTGTGAACCGCTACGGCTCGGTCCGCGCCGTGTTCCGAGCGTTTGATCGCGACGCCAACGGTCTCATCTCGTACCAGCGCTTTGCCGACATGGTCGAGGCCTCGCAAGTCGAGCTGACCCCACGCGACGTGACGCGGGTCTTCCGCCACGTCGACACGAACGGCGACAACAGCATCGAATTCCAAGAATTCTCCGAGATGTTCACGGCCAGCGAGTACGTGCCGCAGGCCAGCGCCTACTCGCCCACCAAGGCTGCGACCGTCACAACCGATCCGACGTCGTCGCTCTCGCTCAAGTTTCGCGCGCCGCTCGACCTGTCGCCCCGCACGCGCGATCGCATGAAGGAGTTGCGGCTCAAAGTGAACGGCGAACTGCTGCTCAAGCACGGCCGCGACCTGGGCGTCCACGGCGGCAAGACGGAGAACCTCCTGATCTACGCATTCAAGCAGTTTGACACGGACAATGACGGCTTTCTCTCGTACGCGCAAGTGAAGAAGGCCCTGGGCAAAGACTATCTGCAGCTCGCGATGGACGCCAACGAGATGGACGAGATGGTGCGGCTCATTGACCGCAACGCCGACGAGCAGATCAGCATGCGAGAGTTTGTGCAGTACTTTGGCGCCGGCGAGAAGGAGCTGCCGACGGACCTGCTCGACAATGGCCGCCGCAAGGCGTTAGCGGCGCTCCACCACAAGGCCAATGCGCCACTCACACCGCGTCATGAGGTGGACCCCTTGTACGGCACGCTGGTCGACACGGCGCCACTGCCGCCACTGCCGACGCTGGACGCGGGCGGCTGTCTGCAGGAGAATCTCGCGCGACGCATCGCAACGTCCCCGGTGTTCCGGTCGGCACCGCTGACGGCCCACGAGCGCCAGCGCCTCCAGCGAGCGCAGACGTCCCACGCGATGCTGGGGTCGTCGCCGTCGACGCCGTCCATCGCGCTGGCCAAGACGGATCTCGGCCCGACGCTCCGTCCGGTGGCCGTCACATCACAAGACCGCCACGCGTACTGGCGCGAGCAGCACACCGACTGGTCGCGTGTGGGTGTTGGAGGAGACGGCGTGCGCGCCGACTCGGCCCTTTTCGCACCCGAGCACGAGCGGTTCCAGACGACCACCAAGGCCGCGTATAGCCCCCTACGCCGTGGCGCCAACAGCTACGACGTGTTTCGCGATGACGTGTCCACGAGCGAGCGCGAGGCGCAGGCGCGTGCCGTGCGGCGGCAGACGCGCTACGAGCACACGCAGAATCTGCTGCTGGAGATGGAGACCCAGCGTGCGCAAGCCCAGCGGCTCTGCGACTGGAAGGCCCGCGCCAAAGTGCGACTCGGCGCCGCGCGGCGGTTTGAGTACCTAGATAAGATCCACGACCAGGAGCAGCACGTCGCCATGCGCGAGCAGCAAATGGCGAAGCGCCACGGCGGCGCGCGGTTCCACCGCATGTGGGCGGGGAGCGCCGAGTCGCAGTTCAACAACACACACGTCACAGGCGGGCAGGCGGAGGGGAGAGACATTTTTAACCAATAGAATTAGTGTATTGTAGATTATTGGCCAATGAGAAAGCGGATTGTGTGACGAGGAGCTCCACAACAGATTCGAATGAGCTATCGACGAGTGTTTCTCGCGGACCTCTCGTCGACGGCGCCACCGACGCCACTGCAGCGTCGCCACGGCGGAGGAATCGGTGTCCCCCAGCGCGTGCACGTGCAGGGCCTGTGCGTGTCACGCGAAGATGCTGGCGCGCAGCGGCTTTGCATCGAGATCGGTGAGATAGGCGGTGATCGAGACCTCCTGACGCTACACTTCTCATGGTCCGTTTTGTTGGGATAGATGACGGCACAAGTGTCGCGCTTCTACAAGTGCGTGGCGAGGCAGTGGCAGCAGAGCTGCAAGAGGTCGCGCCGGGCAAACTGGTGCGTCGGGCGGGTCTCCTCCAGCCGCAGTGAGTCAGTTCTCTCACGCGACTCGGTTTGCGTCGACAGGTGCGAGCGATTGGCGACGTGCAGGACGCACCGCTCTTTGTCTTCGGTCGCTCGTGGAGGCAGTGGATCGACGCGACAAGCGTGTGCGTCGTCGAGAATCCGAACGCCGAGAGTCTCCACGTGCTCGAGACGCTGTTGCTGTAAGCGAGTGGTGGAGAGTGTGGGAAGGAAAGCGCCGTGACTGATTGCCACCCGCCACTGTCGACTGCAGGCACAAGCACGTCTACCTGAGAGAAGCACCGACACAAACACACGGCGTGGAGCCCTCTTCCATCCCGCTGCTTGCGTTCCCTCAGCATGATGTGCCGTCTGAGAAAGACGCCACCCCGCAAGTGCAGCCAGGGGTCGGCACCAAGCGGAAACTCATGGCACCGGTCGAGCAGCCACCGCCGCCAACGCCAAGCCCCTTGAAGCCGTCGCTTCTGGAGATGAACGTGACGCAGCAGCAGCAGCATCGAGACGCCCACGCGTTCTCAGCCGCAAGTACGAGTAGTGTCCCACCGGCCGAGTACCAGTTCCACGTCTCGGGCGCGGACCTCAAGCTCATTGGCAGCGGCGCAAAGACGCTCGAGATGCGGTGGGCGGAGACCGAAGGCTACAGCATCGAACAATCCCCCTGTGGCTGACACTGTCTTATTTGCTACGTTCAACAGTCTCAACAATCCGCCGTACTCGATCATCCGCGTGAACGACCGACTCAAATTCAATGGGAAGATCGTCACGACGGTCCAGGCCGTGCGCAAGTACGCGCAGCTGCGCACGGCGCTCGAGATGGAGACGCTGTCGTCGCTGCTGCCGCCCGCCACGTCCGGTACGACGGGCGTGAGTCTCAACGGCGCAGTGCGGCTGCTGCGGCAGTTCATTAGCGAAGCCGAGGAGGCCCGCCACGGCGTCGCCGTCTTTGAGTTTCAGGTCCCGCCGGGTGCCTCCACGGCGCCGCGCACGCCTGACGAGTGGAGCAGTACGTACGGCGTTGGGTGGTACTTCTCACGAGAGTTCTCACGGCTTCTCTTGCTGACGACAGAACTCATTTACGAGTTTGTGGGCACCAAGGGCAGCGCCGGGTGCACTCTGCGCGATCTGCAGTTTGCGTTCCCCGCGCTGGCGGTCCAGACGATCGAGGCCATGCTCACCGACGTACGTCTCTTGTTCTTGTTGCCAAACGAGTGGCTCCGTCTAACTCCTGTGCGTGTGGCTCAGCTCCAAATGGACGCCGTCGTCTACTTCTTGAAAGGCACGTACCGACTGATCTAGCCATCCTCAAGAGACAGAGAGAGAGAGAGAGAAAGAGAGCCGAGCGGGGCGGCGCTAATAAATTATGTGCGATGCCATAGAGAAAACGCGTGCTTGCGGGTTCTAAATACTTGTCCGGTGGGCGAGCCACTCGTGGGTTTTGGCCTGAGCCAGCGTCATGCGGTCGTCTGGATTCCGCTTGAGCAGACTCAAGATAAACTTCTTGGCGCTCTCGGACACGGGCGGTTCACTGGGGAAGTGGAGATCAACCGCCTCAATGCGCTTGTACATTTCCATGTGGTTGTCGACATGGAACGGCGCCACGCCAAAGAGGAATTCGTATGCGAGCACACCGACGCTCCAGACGTCGACGCGGTGGTCGTACTCTTCGCCCAGGACGAGCTCGGGACTCAGGTAGTCGGGCGTGCCGCAGAAGGTTCTCCGCTTGGCGAACTGCTGTGGTGCATGGACCGACCAGCCGAAATCGGCGAGCTTGATCGTGTGGTTTGGCCCCATGAGCAGATTCTCTGGCTTGATGTCACGGTGGATGACGTGGCAGCCGTGCAAATACTCGAGCGCGTCCACGACCTGAGCAACGTAGTGGGCCGCGACCGCGTCATTGAAGAAGCGCTGCTTGTTTAGTAGTTTGTAGAGTTCGCCGTGGGCCGCGAATTCCAGAATGAGGTACACACACGAGTCGTCGTAAAAGTAGCCGAAGAGACGCAGCAGATTCGGGTGCGAGAGCCGCTGCTGGATCTCGACTTCACGCTGCAGGTTCTTGAGACCTCCTTCGAGAATTAGCGGCGACTTGTAAAGAACCTAATACAACAGGTCATACAGTGTTAATGGGTTAGAGAGACTCTCGCAGTCAGACCTCTGTTGAGACACTCGTGGGCACGCACCTTGAGCGCCACGCTGACGTTTGAGTGCTTTTCCTTGGCGAGGTAAACGTTGCCGAACTTGCCTTTGCCCAGGTTCTTGGTTACGACAAAGTCGTCCATCTCCCAGTTACGGCGTTCGTTAACTCGCTCCTCCAATGTCCGCGTTGGTCTCGTGTCATCAAGCGATGTGCGACCGGCTTCGCCCCCCGTGGACGTGCGTCGCTGCGCCGGACCCAGGGACCCGCCACCGGACGACAGCACGCGCATCGCCACGCGTTGCGGACGCGCCCCCGTGGCGACTTCGCTTGTCTCAGCATCGATCCGCTGAACAGCACTGCTACTAGAAGGCAGTGACGTAGAGGATTCTTGTGCGGCTGCTGCTGGGACGACAAGTTCGAAAGTCGTGGTGCTCGCTGTGGAACGCATCAGTGGCGGCGTCGTCTCGTGCTTGGTCTCGCCCACGTCTGCCTGGCCCACGCCAAACTCGCTCGCGTCTTCCTCGTCGCCGCTCCTGTGCAGCACTCGCAGCGGACGCGACACGGCGCCGAACGACAGCGTCGTGCGCACGCTGCGCGCATCGGCATCCGTGTCGCCGTCGTCAGAGCCCTTGGCGATCGTCTCGTCCGCCTGCTTGCGATCCAGAGGCTCGGCCTGTACGTCCGTGACCGGCACCACTGCGATACGCCGCCCGTGGCCGACCACGCGCTTCTTGCGCGGCGACGGCCCAAAGCCGCCGTCCGACTCCTCGCTGTCGTCCATGCGCACGCCGGTCGGCGTCGCGTGCTGCTCGTCGGCCTTTGGCGGCGTCAGTCGCGTCGGCGTGAGCACGCGCTTGGCGCCGCCGGCGAGTGACGGCGCGCTCGACAGACTGGACAAGAGGAAGCTCGTGCGGCGCGGCTTCTTCTTCTCGGCCGTCGCGTCTTCCGAGTCCACGTCGCCACTGGCGCTGTCCAGCGACGTCTGTCGGCTGTCGCTTCCGCCAGACACGCGGCGAGCCGCCGCTGCGTGGTCTACTGATTTAGTCACGAACGCCGGCGTTTTCCGCGGACCACTCGCGGCAGGCGTGGTTGATGAGGGGTTTCCGCGCCTACAGATTCATCAGTACAGCAGCGTGAGTAGTTAGCCATAAGGTCTCTTCCCCATAGGCTGGCGGGCGTTGCTGTACAGTACCCGCCGTGGACGGCCGCGCGGCGCGGCGGTGCGGCCACGACGCGGCGCTGGACCGCGACGGTCGTGGTCTGGACCGGGCGCTTCTCGCGCAGACGCTCTTGGCGCCAGAGCTCCAGCTGCGCGCGCCGGTTCTCCGCCATCGAGAGCCACGGAAGGAGA
>JAADVZ010000048.1:0-74971 GCA_023335925.1 Pythium phragmitis
CCCCCCCCCCCCCCCCCCCCCCCCCCCCCCCCCCCCCCCCCCCCCAGAGAGAGAAGTCTCCTCGATTTGGGTCGAGGAGGTCCAAAATTCCGAATCAGCTGACGCATGTGACGTGTTAAAAATCAGATTTCAGCCAATCAAAATTACTACATAAATATTATCAACCAATAAAAGGATGAATGCAGTGGCGGTTAGGAATCAGTGGCCACCGTGGCTTTGACAGAATGCGTATTTTACAAACGAAGCCATCGCACTTAGTGGACGTTGAAGCCATTTGTCAGCCAAACACGGCCGGCTCGATGCGGCCTTCGACTTCGAGTTGCGAGAGCTCGCGCTGCAGCGTGCGCTGCGAGTGTGTGAGTTCACGTGAGTACGCGCAGAGCTGCTTGACTGCGTGCTGCAGCACGGCGTTCTCGCGCTCGACGCTTTGCGCGCGCTCGGCCGACTCACTGGCTGCCGTCTGAAATGAACGCAGGCACGACTCGAGCTCAGCGCACTGCTGCAGTAAGCTGTTTGGAAGAAACACACACAGCTTCAGTAGTATACACTATGCACAGAAGACCACAAGAGATCCACGTACTCTTCTCGCTGGCAGCGCTCGACCACGAGCCCGCGCTTGAGCTCGTGGGAAGCGACGACGACCTGCTGCTTGCGCTTCTCGCTGCGCTGCAGCGATTCGGACAATTGGAGAACCTATAGCGAACGTGAAACAATAGATCCAGTCAGAGACGTCCATATTGTACCGGCTGATTCACGGGTGTACCTTGGAGCTCATGAGCCGCACGGCGTCCAGCAGTACCCGATTCCGCCGGCCGTATTCGCGTAGAGTGCGACTCACATTGGCCTCGCTGGGGATGTACGCACCACCCATGATGAGCATTGTCAACGCAATATCATATCCTTTGTAACAGCAATGAACGCACCGTGTCCGGAAGACGACAAACGTCTTGTTCATCCGCTGCAGCTCGGTGTCCACGCCCACCATGGCTGTCTGCAGCTGGGCCAGTTGGCGTTTGGTCTCCGCCAACTCCATGATGGCTTTCCGTCGAGACGCTTCCGCAAAGCGAACAGCCCGCTCCGTCTTTTCTTTCGACTCGTGGGTCTCACTACACAAGGCTTCTCGTTGAGACTCGCGATGCCGGGCCATCCGCTTCCACGCCGCGTAGGCAGCGATCTCCTCGTCTTGCATTTGCAATTGCTCTTCCCGTTCAGCCAGAGCAACATTGAGTAACCGTACTTGTGAGACGTACGCGTCCGCGACCTGCTGGAGTGCGATGTTGGCGTGTAGTTGCTGCGTGACATTGCACTGGCGTTGAGATCTTTCCGTGACGACTTGTTCCTCGAGCGCTGTGCGTGCAGAGTGGAGCTCGACGATCGCGTGCTGCTGTCGCTCGAGCTGTGCCGTCTGAAGGGAGAGTATCCGCTCCTGTTCTTTGACACGATGCCGCAGTTCTCCCTCGTCCGCACTCACACAGACATGCTGTCTGTTTCTCTCACGTTCAATCTGTAGCTGGTCGCGCAGCGCCTTCTTCTCCTTCTCACTAACCCGCACTGCATCTTCTAGCCGTGCGATCATCTCACGACTGCTCACAGTCTCTTTGTGGGTCTCACTGTGCCGCCTCACAAGCTGCTGCGTCCTCTCACTTTGCAGACGCGTCTCCGCACGCAATCGATCTGTCTCGAGGGTCGCCTCCTCCAGCCGCAGCGCCAGCTCTTCGCTCTGCACCATCGCTAGCGCCGCTCGATCCACTGCCTCCTGCTTCGCACTCTGCTCATGCGCAAACTGGATCGTTAGCGCATCCACTCGTGCGTTGCTGTTTTTCAGGCTTTGCCGGGACTCGTCTATCTCCCGCTTCATTTGGTTGGTGCGAGCTCGTAGCTCTCGGTACTTGGCGTCCTTGAGCACCAGTCGCTGGCGCATTGCCTCCAAATCATCACATACGTCGGCATAGCGCTGCAAATCCAGTGGCAGCACGTCGCCATCGCCACTGCGACTACAACAGCAACTACTACTGCTGCTTGTGGAGTTTCTGACCGGACTCGCTGCGAACGCGGACCGCGCGTCGTCATTCCATCGCTCGGGCGTCGTAGTCAGCGCGCGCAGCTCCTGCAGCTCCCGCTGCTGCATCTCGACAATCGAGAGCCACTCGCTTCCGCTCGCCATGACGCCCTGTTGAAACTTCTGTGGCTCTTCATAAATGGCTACATGTATGTCTATATTTGTAATTACCAATCACCCAATTTGGTCGACCCGTTGTGGAATTGGGTTTTGGATGGGTTTTTCCGTCCTCTCCTCTGTCTCTTTTGACTGGGCCTCGTGGGTCTCACGGTCTCAACGCCGAGGCCCGGGTCCAAAGTGGCGACCCGGAGGTCTCGACGCCCAAACGCCCACAAGGTCAGAAGGGGAGAGAGAGAGAAAGAGAGTAATGGACGGCGTGGTGTACGAGCACGACGACGTGGTCGCAGCGGCGCCGCTGGGCGAGCAGGGGGCGCCAGCGCACAACGGAGGAGCAGCCGGCGACGTGGAGGAGGACGAGGACCTCCGCGCGCTCGCGGTCGAGCCCGAGGACACGGCGGCCGCGGACGCGCAGCTCCAGCAGCAGCAGCAGGCGTATCAGCAGCAGCAGTACGCGCAGTACCAGGCGTACCAGCAACAGCAGCAGCAGCAGGCGTATCAGGGCGGAGGCGGTGGCTACGGTGGAGGCGGCGGCGGCTATGGTGGCGGTGGTGGAGGAGGGGGAGCAAGCGACGGCGGGAACAAGCTCTTCATCGGCGGCGTCTCGTGGGAGACCACTGAGGACTCGCTGCGATCCCACTTTGGCAAGTACGGCGCGCTGACGGACGCGGCGCTGATGAAGGACAAGTTCACGGGCCAGCCGCGTGGCTTTGGCTTTGTCACGTTTGCCGACGGCTCAGGTAAGCGCGTCGTCCAGGAGGAGACTAGCACGGAGACTGAGATACTGACGCGTGGTGTGCTGTGCGGACGGTAGCGATCGACCGGGTGCTGGAGGAGTCGCACGTGATCGACGGCCGCACTGTCGAGGTCAAGCGCGCGATCCCGCGCGACAAGTCGTCGGGTGGCGGCCCTAGGTTAGTAGCCGCCTGTGTACTACTATTACTGGTATTAGTGGAGTCGGCAGTGGGCAGGAAGGAGATGAGAGAGAGAGGCAGACTCAGCAGCTACAGCTACAGCAACAGGATGAGGAAGAGGCAGGCAGGCAAGGCAGGGCAGGACAGAAGAAGAGAGGAGAGGCAAATACCGTGTAAACACGATATCCCCCCACCACCACACACCCCACCACGTCCACGCTCGGTCCTCCTCCCGACGCTCTCGGCAGCTCTCGGCACTGGCGCTCTCCCCACCCCTGTCGACTGCCCTCTCCTTCCTTCCCTCCACCAGAGGATAACCCAACCACCCCTGATGTAGTAGTGCTGACTGAGAGACTGTCCTTCTAGTGATTCCCGCGGCGGGTACGGTCGCGGCGGCCATGGTGGCCACGGTGGCCACGGCGGCTCACTCATGGAGAGCAAGAAGATTTTCGTGGGCGGTCTCGCGCCGTCGGTCGGCGACCAGGACTTCCGCCAGTACTTTGAAGAGTTTGGCAAGATCACGGACGCCGTCGTCATGATTGACCGGGACACGCAGCGCTCGCGCGGCTTTGGATTTGTCACGTTTGAAGAAGAGGTACGTGCGTGGAGCCTTGCAGGAGAGAGATGAGATATCTCACTGTCTTGATTTTTGTATAGGGTGCCGTTGCCGAAGTGCTGAGCAAGACCCACGAGATCCACGGCAAGGTCGTCGAGATCAAGCGCGCCGAGCCCAAGGAGATGCGCGCCGGTGGCGGACGTGGTGGTGGGTACGGTGGTGGCGGTGGCCGCGGGTACAGTGGCGGTGGCTACGCTGGATGGCGCGGAGCCAACGGAGGAGGGTACGGCGGCGGTGGAGGCTACGGCGGCGGCGGAGGCTACGGAGGCCGTGGTGGTGGATACGGTGCCGCGGCCGCTTACGGAGGGTACGGTGGTTATGGCGGCGGCGGCTATGGAGGCTACCCAGCGTACGGCGGCTACGGCGGTGGCTACGGTGGCGGCCGCGGCGGCTATGGGGGGTATCCCGGTTACGGCGGCTACATGGGCGGCTACGGCGGCTACGGTGCCGCGCCTGGTGCGGACGGCGCCGCAAGGGATGGTGCCCGTGAAGGTGGTGGCGAGGATGGAGGTTACCCGGATGACGGCAGCGGTGCCGGCGGTCCACCGGCGGGCTACGGAGGCTACGGGTACGGTGGCTACCGCCAGGGCGGTAACCCGCCGGCGGGCGGTGGGCGATCGGAGCGATACCGTCCGTACTAAACGGCGTGTGGCGATGGCGTGGGCGGGAGCGGACGAGGATCAAGAACCTCGCATCGTCCGTAGTTGTTGTACTTTCCACGACCAAACCTTTTTTTTTTCTTTCGAAGCGACCACAAAAAATATCAAGACGACTGGGCACACACACAAACGGTCTTTTCGCGTCGAGCACGGCTGTACGTCAAGAATGAGGCGGATCTCTCTCTTCTTTTTTTTCACCACTCCATTGATTTCCGACAGTTCTCATTTGGTATCCTATGAAAACAAAACAAAACAAGCCGAATACAGAAAAAAAACGCCCCTCCCACCATCTTCCTAGGTCACGGTCTTCTTGTCGGCCACGAGCCACTCGACGAGCGCCGTCTCGTACGTGGTCATGGCCTGAACCGACAGCGTCTTCATCAGCGTTTGGGTGGCCGCTCGGTTCTCCTGATTCACGTGTTGTGTGAGCCAGTCGCTGAGCTGGTCCGTCGTCTCGACCTGGGTCACCAAACGTCCGTACGGCTGAAGCTGCCGAAGAATATCCGAGAAATTGAACGTGTGCGGACCCAGCGCAACGTTGCAGCCGGCACGCAACGGCTCAATCGGGTTGTGGCCACCGCGAGGCACGAACGTGCCACCCATGACGACGGTCGAGATGGCGTCAAAGAAGAGACTGGTTTCGCCCTGCCACACGAGCCAAGTCATTTCGGATCCGCCATCGTAGCGCAGCTCTCAGTGGCGACACCTACCAGTGTATCGGCGATGAATATATCAGTGTCGGCAGGTGGCACACCGTGCTTCGAGCGTCTCGATATCCGAAGCCCAGGGTACTAGTCGCAGAGTAAACCAGAGGTTATGCGGGCTATAGGGAAACCCGGCACGAAGGAGGAGGACCCACGCTCTGCTGAAGCTGCTGGGTGATCGTGGCCGTGCGTTCGGGGTGGCGAGGGATGATCACTGTGAGCAGCGATTGGGAGGTCACGCGGCGGCTGAGCCGGTCGTGTACACCAGCCATGAGGAGCTCCTCGTTCTCGTGGGTGCTCGCGGCGAGCCAGACAGTGCGACCGTGGAGACTGTGCTGCAATGCTGCCAGTCCGGAAGCGTTACAGGCCTGCCGCGTCGACGCTGAGAAAGGACGCGGGATGGACGGCGTGAGTGGTTCCGTTCATTCGAGTCGAATCACAAAAAGACTCCGTACCAAATTTGAGGTTTGCCGCGACGCGAGGGGCGTGTGCTCCCAGTTGACTGAATCGCGACTGGTTCTAATACGTAGAATCATGGAGAAAAACAACTGAGTCTCGTGGTTGTATATATAATAGTGGAAGAGAGAAGCCCACCGTTGCGTCTTGACACAGCACGAGCGAGAAGCGCGCGACCACGTCACGGATGAACGAGCGCACGAGGGGCAGCGACCACCAGCGCATCGACTGCGGCGAGATGCGCGCGTTGAGCAAGCCGATGGGGATCTACAGCACGCCCTGCGTTGTGAGTTCTTCGCGGCGTGGGCCAGTGTGCGCCGGACGGGTCGTACCTTTCGCTGCGACGCCTCGGCGATGAGCGTTGGCCACAGCTCGGACTCGACCCACAGCCCGGCACTGAACAATGCGTCAGTTTCTCACTATAAACTACATGGAGAGGAACGGGGGGAACGCACTCTGGTCGCCACGCGTCATAGAAGCGAGTGACGCTGGCGGGTGCGTCCAGCGGCGCAAACACACACACGGCACGGCCGCCGAGCGTGTCCATCTATACCATAACCGCCCTCGATCCGTCAGTCTGGTTACGTCCAGCGATCCACATAGGAGTTGAAGGTTACACGGACGCTGTTCAATCGGCGCTGCAGCAGTTGCCGGGCGGCGGCCGTTGTCGTCGTCACCACAACGCGGCGCTCTCCTGGTGGCGATGCGACCGCTACGCACCGCGGCGACAGCACAAACTCCAGGACGGGCAGCGCCGAGAGACACTCGCCCACGGACGCGCCGTGGATCCACAGCACCCATGCGGCCGAGCCGTCCCACGAACCTAGAGTAGCTGGTCAGGAACGAGCTGACGCAAACGGGATCCATTTCCACCACGTACGGGGCCGCGCACTTCGTCCAAATCGCTCCTGAGTGGCGCGCGCGTCCACGAGTCGCCGAGCGTCTTTGCGTCGCACGTACCAGCGCACGATGGGCCCGGCGGCGCGCCACAGCGAGCGGTACACGAGCGCCAGCGGCGGCGCCATTGGTGTCATTTCGCCCAAGGAGGTTACACTTGAAGTGTACCCCCATACTAGCAATACTGCAATTTGTCTGTTGGAGTATGTCTATAGTTGCAATTAAAATGGCCTAGGTTTTCTGCAGATGTCGAAGAAATCATCACTCTTCATTCACCAGCAGGTGCACGTCGGGAAGAGCTCTCTGGTTTTCTCTCCATCGCCACTCGCTCGACGGCGCCAGCCAACTACAGTACCATTACACGTACACGCCGCACCGGCAAGCAGCCACACAGCACTGACGTGCTCGTCTCTTCTCTCGCTTCAGCCGCTCTCTCTCATTCCTTCTACCTTTTTCCAGCCACTGTAGCCATCCATGATGAGCAGCGACACCAAGCCCGACGACAGCAGCGCAGCGCCAGTCATCCCGAAAACCGTGCGCTGGATCCCGGACGCCGAGGTCAGCGTCTGCGTCGGCTGCCAACTGCTCTTTGACTGGGTGCGCCGCAAGCACCACTGCCGCTTCTGCGGCCGTGTCTTTTGCGATCTCTGCACGACGCGCCGCTCGCTCATCCGCGAGGAGCAGATCCTGGGCGATCCGGCGCGCCAGTACCTCGCAGTAAACGCCCACAACCCGCAGCGCGTCTGCGACGAGTGCCACGATCTCTTGGTGCCCGAGCAGGAGGCACTGCGCGGCGAAAACAGCAACGCCGTCATGGCCAACGAAATCACCGAGGACGGACCCAAGCGGTTCCTCAACTCGCCATACTCGTTCACGCTGCGCGAGGAGATCCGCAAGGCCGCCTACAGCGTCAAGAACTTCATGTACGACGGCGTGATCAAGGACCAGTCCATCCCTCTGCCGCTGCTCACCAAGGCCAAGGGTATTGCCTTTTTGACAGTCGTCAAGATCGGCTTTGTGGTCACGGGCCGCGTGGGCACCGGGCTCGTCATCTCTCGGCTCCCGAACGGCGCGTGGTCGGCGCCGAGCGCCATCGGCACGGCCGGCATCGGCTGGGGTGCGCAGATTGGCGGCGAGCTCACCGACTTCGTCATCATCCTTAACAATAAGCGCGCCGTCGACGCGTTCACGTCCAAGGGCCAAGTGAATCTGGGTGCGGAGCTGGGCGTCGCCGCTGGGCCCGTCGGACGCACGGCCGCCGGCTCGGTCGAGGCCAGCGCCGACTTGGACATCGCGCCGTGCTACTCGTACTCGCACTCGAAGGGGCTCTTTGCCGGCATCTCGCTCGAAGGCTCGGTCATTCTCACGCGCGCCGACATCAACCGCGCCTTCTACGGCAAGCCCGTGCAGGCCACGGAGCTGCTCGGCGGCATGGAGCCTCCACCCGTGGCCGCAGCGCCGCTGTACGAGGCGCTGGAACTGGCCATGCGAAGGTAAGAGAGGGTGCTTGAGCTTCTTCTTCAGTCGGTAGTCTCCTAACGCACGAGGTGTATGCGCCCTATAGCCCCGCGAACGGACTGAACCGTCAAGTGCGACGCGCGTCCCAGGAACAGACCGCAATGCCGTACGCCACGGCCACGGCGGCCCCACAACCCGCGGCCGTGCCCATGGCCCAGTCAGTGCCCGCCACGACCAACGTGATGCCGTTGCACGCCGCCAACGGCGCCGTCACGCTGTAGAGATCTCGCAGTTGATAAGGCCCACGGACGAGACTGTTCGATATAAATTATACGAGCTTTTCATTTTTCTTCTTTGCGAGGATGTACTGTATCTTGATGTATTAGCTCTCCCTGTTCACGGCGTCACGCCCGCGATGGTTTGCAGCGCCGAGAAGAAGGACGCTTGCATCTGCTGAGCCTCAAGGGCCTTCTACGAACCCACACAAGAAACAACCTCCCTCGTCAGCACTCGTTTCGTATGCCGCTCCGCCACCCATTCAATCCACACGCACCGCCGAGAGATCACCACTGCCTTGTCCACGCCCCGCCCCGCCTCCTGCAGTCGCAATCGACGCGGTTGAGAGCGCTCCGCCAATGGCCGTGACGGCCGCATCGTCCTCGACGTTCTCCATCTTGATATCGGCCGCGTCCTGCGACCGCATGTCATCAATCGCATGGTCGTGGAGCTCTCCATGGACCTCTTCGACCGTTCTCCGTGCCTCATCAATCGTTCTGTATGATTCAATCACGGCCCATGAGTCTCTTAGGACATAACCCATCACCACCCTCAATCCATCCCATACTTGCGGATATCGTGGGCCGCGTCGCGCCGCTCCTGGATCTGCGTCTGCAGCATGTGGATGATGGTCTCGCGCGCCTGATGGGGACGGAACGCGTTGATGAGATTGTGCATGTTGAGAAAGAGCAGCTCGAGATCCGCGAGCTTTTCACTGTCGAGGAGACACCACACAGTCAATCAGTCGTCTCTCTACCACGTCTCGTGTTCAGGCACCGACGTACTTGAACAGCGCCGGGTGCTGGATCAGCACATCGACGAGCTCCATGAAGTTGGCCAGCAGCGAGTGGTTGATCTGCTTGAGCTGCCGCTTAAAGTCGATGGCGCCGGCGTCCGCCGCGCCGCTCGCCTTGGCGTCGTCCGCTGGCCCCGCCGCCTCAGCGTCCGCCGCATCACCGTCCACGACAGCCGCAGCGGCCGCCTGCACGGCCGTGGCCTCGGGGAGATAGAGCTTCTGGCCGGGCATCGGCAGCAGATCGGGCACCACGTCCTGCGTGCTAAAGGGCGTACCAAACATGTGGTACTGCGGCTCCATAGGCGCCGGCGGCGGCGGTCCGCTCTCTACGCCATCGCGGTAGAGCACGAAGAACGCCGGCGGCAGCGGGAACGCCGACACGATCTCGGGCGCGGCCTCCTCGGCCACGGGCGCCGTCTCCACTTCGCTCATTGTCGTTCTGTTGGAAAATGCCCAACAAAACGTGGGGACCCTTGATATACGATACTCGTGCCACAAAACGGAGGTGCTGATGCAGAATGATGGTCGGAGACTCAACAGCGCCTCGGATCCAAGAACCTCGGGTTGGGACGAAGGGCTTCATCGCGCGACCAAAGCCGCCACTGCCCCGAGCGTCGCTCCCCAACTGCCGCGTCCGCCTCCCCCTCGACTGTGTCTCCCCCACTTCGCACTGGCATTCTACTTCTTCCTCCAGCCTCCACCTCCTTCAAAATGCTGCGCGCCAGTCTCATCACGCAGCGCGCGCTGCTCCTGCGCTCCACGGCCACCTTGAACGGCTCTGTGCGTCTCCTCCACCCGACTCGGCGCTTCTCCTCCTCCTCCTCCTCGCAGGGCTTCTTCAAGTCGGCGTGGACCAAGTACGAGGCGCTGCTGGGCTCGCACCCCATTACCACCAAAATTGTGACGGCCAGCGCCATCGCGGCCGCCGGCGACGTCGGCTGCCAGCTCGCGATCGAGCGCAGCGACCGCGTCGACCTCCGGCGCACGCTCCTCTTCACGTTCCTGGGCGGCGTGCTGGTCGCGCCCGTGCTCCACGTCTGGTACGGATTCATCAGCACGCGAGTGCCGGGCATCACGACGCCGGCGATCCTCAAGCGGCTCGCGCTCGACCAACTGGGCTTTGCGCCAACGTTTCTGCCCATTTTCTTTTCCACGCTGCTCACGCTCGAGGGCGTGCCCGAGACCATCCCCGACAAGCTCCAGGCCGAGTGGTGGCCGACGGTCAAGGCCAACTGGGTCGTCTGGGTGCCGGCGCAGCTGCTCAACTTCCGCTTCGTGCCGGGCAATCTCCAGGTGCTCTTCGCCAACGTCGTGGGGCTCTTCTGGAACTCGTACTTGTCGTACGTGAGCCACTTGAGCCACGACGAGGGCCACGAGGAGGAGAGCGTCAAGGCGATGGCCTAATGTAGTAGACACTGAGAACGTAATAGACGAGAGTATCCACAAGGTATATCTGTTCGTCTGTCTGTCTCTGTGTCTATATGCTGTGTGCAGAGGTCAGTGCGGCAGCACGACCGATGTCGTGTGGTGGGCAGAGGAGGAGGACGGCTGGAAGAGCCGCTTCTTGGCCGACGAAAAGGTCTTGGACACGAGCGACCCCATGGGCGTCTTCGCCCGCTGTATGCTTCCAGTATTAGTCATACTACTACTACTACTGCTTCCGCCGTCGTCCACGCTGTTGGGGAGCGTCATGAGGTTCGTAAAGCTCCCTCTACCGCCACTGGCGGCGTCGTGTTTGCTGGTCTTGGCCACAGAAAACCGCTTCGTCTTGCTGTGGGTCTTCTTGTCGGCGTCAGTCCGCAGGGAGATGACGTCGTAGCTCATCGAGCGGCTCTCGCTCTGCCGCTCGAGCGTCGCCACGCGGTGGCGCAGCGTGTCCTTGTCGACGCTCACCGTTCGGTACTCGAATTCCATCTGAAGCACGTCTGCCCGGAGGCTCTGGATGAGCTGCCCCTGCTCGCGGATGAGCTGCAGCTCGCGGTCATTCCGGTGAGACGAGGCGGCCTCCACGGCCGTCTGTAGCGACTGCGTCTCCACGCGCAGCTGTTGTGTCTCGGCACGCAGCCCCACGACGTCTTCCTCAAGACGCCGGCAGTACGTCTTGCTGTCGTCGAGTTGCTTCTTGAGAACGTCGCGCTCTTTCACGAGCGCCGCGATGATTGTACGGGCGTGGTCGTCGCGCTGCTGCTGGGCGCGAAGCGTACGCAGCAGCTCGTCCTGGGTCTCGCTCGACGCCTGCGCCTGCTGTTGGCTGGCCGCGTGGAGGGCCTCGAGCCGTGCGTTCTCGTGGCGAAGCGCGTCGTTCTCGATGCGGAGGTCGTCGATCTCGTGCGTGAGCGTCTGCTGCGTCGACTCTAACTGGGTTTGCAGTGCTTGGCTCACGCTGCGTTCGTGGGCAAGCGCGAGCGTCTGCTGCTGCAAGTGGGCCGCGAGCACTTCGACGTCGCTCTGGAGCTGCTCGTGTTGTTGCTGCTGCCCGTGGCTGTCTCGCTCCACCAGTGGCTCGTCAGCGAGAGAGCCGTACGTCTCGCTGCTGACCGAGTCGCGACTCGCTGACTCGTCGGATGATGCCATTTCCCACTCTTCTGCGGTCTCAGGGCGGTGGGCAGACTCCGCTGACGACGGCGGCGTCGCCATGGAAAAGCCCGCGGATGAAGCAGACGACGGTGACGAATCGCCATCCCACTTCCTTCCCGCCCTCGCGTCGTCTCCGGAGTCCTCCGAGTCATCCGACTGCTCGGGTGCCTCGTCCTCGGGCTTTTGATTCCCCATCACCATCGTCCCCACGCCGACCGCCAGCGGTTGCTGCGCCAGAAGCTTGGCCACGACACCCTGTGGTCGGTGCCGCATCGGCTCCATGCTTTCGCCGACTCTCTCTCGACGTAGAAGAAAAGCTCTTGGGCCTGGTTCCGAGAAGCTATTCTTTCGGAGTGCCCCATTGGCTTCCCCAACTAGAAAGTACAAATATACCAGCCAATCACACCGCTCACCTCCCTTCACATGGCTTCATTTTCTCAAACGATGCAGCTCCTGCACGGCACGAGCCACGAGCTCGCGCTGCTCGAGCGCTTCGTGGGCGACTGCGTGCAGCGACTGCCCGCACTGCCACCGTCTACCGCGCCGCAGCACCAGCTGCCGCCGCGGGCCGCCGACTACCACACGCGGTGCGCGGCCATGCTACGCGACGTGGTCCACGCCGTGGCATCGCTGTCGCCGAGGCTCGCGCAGCTCGTCGCGCAAATCTGGGAGCTCACGTCGCTCAACGTCTTTGCGCTGCTGCAACTCGCGCAGACGGCGCTGGACGAGCGCAACGTGGCGCTCGCCAAGTGGCGGCAGCTGCAGCGCTTCAGCGACGAGACTGCGGCGCAGCACGCGCGGCGCGTCGTCGCGTACGAGCGCGAGCGCGAGGCGGCCGTGGTCGAGACGCGCGAGCTTCGCGCTGAGCTACAGGCCACGCGGCAGCGCGCCAATCGCCTGGGCGTCGAGAACGCGCAGCTGCGCACGGCCGTGCAGGGGCTCATGGAGATGAACGACGCGCTCGACCACGGCGTGCACAGCGAACAGCTCGACGACGCCGCGAGTCTGGGCTCGGCCACGACGGCATCCGAGGAGTGGGCGCTCTACGGCGTCGGCACGGACGAACTCGAGCGGCTCGAGGTCGTGGACCCGATCGAGAGCTGCGCGCACGACTTTGACCACGTGTGCGAGGGCCTGCGCGACCAGGCACGCGAGCAAATGGCGCTGCTGAACGCGCTCGACCGGTTCATGAACTCGAGCGTCGTGGCACGGCTGTGGCGCCACGGGCCCGACGAGAGCGAGACCAAGTTTCTCGAGCAGATGATGAGCAGGCGCTCAAGCGCCACGCAGACAGACGACGATGAGGTCGGCATCCTGGCCGACGACCTGGGCGTGGGCCGTGGGAAGGAGGACGACGAGCAAGACGACGAGCAGGCCGACCGCGTGAGCGGCGAGACGGGCACGGCGACGCGCGTGACCAAGCGTCAGGTGCTGCCGCGGTCGCTGCGCGCGCAGCTCACGACGCGGCCCAAGATTCAGCGCGTCCTGGAAAAGCACGAGCTCGCGCGCGCGCTGCTGCGGTTGCTGGTCGACAAGATGGAGAGCGACGGCGTGGCCGTGCGCGCGTCGCAGCCGCGTGCGGCGCTGCACCGCATCATGAAGGAGAGCTTTGTGCAGCGGTACGGACTCGTCGCACTCGCCGAGTACCGCCTGCTGCAGGTCGTCAAGAGCGTACTGTATTACCATGAAAAGCACGAGGCCGAGGCGAGACGCCTGCGGCTCCTCACGGGCACGACAACGGCCACGCTGGAGGAAGAGGACAAGGAGACCAAAGAAGAGGAGGACCCCGCGCACGTCTTTTCTCTACTGCCAGGGCTGCAGGCACTTGCGCTCGGCAGCGCCGATCTCCGCGTGCTGCTCTTCGCTCGCCTCTGTGAGCTCGTGCCGCTGCAGTGGCCCACGGGTCGCACGCCGCCTCCGTCGGGCAATCTTTGGGCGTGTGCGGCCAACGCGCTGCTGGACTTTCTGGGCGACGTCATTGAACTGGACCGCGCGAGTGACTCCCTGCGTGACGTCGTCGAGCGTACGCACGCGAGCGACTGGACGCTGCCGCACGACGTCGCGCGCACGCTCGTAGAACACCACTTTGCCCACTGCGAGCTGTCGCGACGCCAGAGGCTGCTTGCGCGACTCACAAAGGTGCTAGCGTCCTCTCCGGTTTCTGGCTCCGTCACGGTGGACGTGTTGCTCGTGTTCTTCCTCACGCAGTGGCTGGACGTGGACCAGCGGCTCGCGGCCGCGCTCCATGACGCGTTCCACCGCGAGGCCTCTCGCCAGCGACTGCAGCCCGACGACGCCATGGCCACGCTCTCGCGCATCTGGTCCTCGCTGCCGCACGAGCACGTGTCGCTGCCCGAGCTGGATGCGCTGCAAACGGCGTTCGCCTCGGTGCTCGAGCTGCGCCAGTCGCAACAGCACACGCGGCCCTCGACGGCGTCGTCCCTGGCCGCGGTCGGGCTTTGCGTCGGCGGCGTCTCGGAAAACGAGTTTGTGTATCAGTCGCAGCAGCTCCTGCGCGCGCGCCGCGTGTGCCGAGGCCTGCGCACCCACGGCCGCGGCGTCTCGGTTTCGTCGTCGTCGTCTCCGACGCGCGTGCTGGGCCCTCGAGGCCGAGTGCTGACGGATGGCGCTGTCGGCTTTGCCGTCAACGAGCTCAAGCCGGCGTGCTGAGTGAGACCGTCAGTACGAAAAAGATATCCACTTGAAAACGAACGGCGTCGTTCAAAGGTGCAGCGATAAAGTTCCTACGAGAAAGCCCAATTCAAAAGAAAGCAAACTTGAGAGGACGTGAAAGAGATGGAGCAGGTGGCTGGTTCAGAGGGAGCTGTGCAGGCTACAATCGAGAGCCGCTCGCGTCGCCTCGCTCACCTCACACAAAGAACATGCAGTTGAGCATATTCTTGTGGAGATCGGCAAACTCGAAGTTGCTCGAGTTGGAGTTGTACGAGCCGATGGTCGAGGCGCCGTCCGAGCCTTCGTTCAGGTAGAAGCGCGCGCGCGCGGCCGCGAGGTGCGCGTAGTAGACGGGCGGTACGACCGACACGGACCGCGTGCAGCGCTGGTACGTGTAGCAGAGCTGGTACGTGAGCTTCTGGATGTCGTTCGAGGTGAGGCCGTTCTCGTCGTGGAGCACCGTGTAATGGGCCGGACAGCTCGTGCCCTGGATGCCCGAGTGGCCGTACAAGAAGAAGTCGAAGCGGTGCGGGTCCACGACGCCCGTGTCGATGACCGTGCCAGGCTGGAGATTGCCGCTGCGGTCCAGATTCTGCTCGCTGAAGCCGCGCACGTGGTGGCGCTTGTTGGTCACCACGAACGTGACGGGCGGCAAGTAGTTGTCCTCCATCATCAGGCACGCGCGCCGCAGGTGCTTCATCTCGGCCTGCAGAATGTCGTAAAACTGGCCTTCGCTCACGCCGTCGCGGTAGTACAGCACGCGCTCGGGCTTGCGGCCTGTGTGCTGGTAGTACGCCAGGAAGAGATCGCGCAGCATGCCCGGGAGCTTCTGGATATCGTTGCCCTTCTGCGCGGCGACGCGGCCAATGTACTTCGCCGAGTACCGGTCGAGCGACGCCACGACCGAGGCGATGGACGGGCGGTTGCCAATGCCCGAGCGTGGGTGCTCGACGTCGGCGCCAATGACAATGGTCGGGACGTCACTGATGAGAGGGAACGGATCCCGCAGCACCGAGTTCTTGCCCGAGAGCTTCATGTTGACCTTGAGACACACGTTGGCGCAGTACTGCGGACTGGCCTTGGGCACGTTCTTGGACACGATGCACTGGCTCGGAATGCCCAGCACCGTGTCCGACACGCGCTTGATCTCGGCGTACGAGCCGACACTCGCGTCGCGCTTGATGACCATAAGCAGCTTGGGCGGCGCGCCGCTCTTGCGTTCGACCTCGCGAAAGCACTCGTGCATGAGCTCTTCGAGCGACGCGCCGCGGCGCTCGTTGCCGTCAACGAACGGCGGCTGCGTGTCGTTCACGCGCATGCCCGAGCGCCGCGCCGTGTCGCAGAACTGGCGCACGAAATTGTCGATCTGCGAGCGCCCCATGTTGACGCCGCCTTCGACCACGACGCCCCAGTGCTCGACGGTCGCGCCGTCCACAAACTCCTTGTCGCGCAAGTTCCACGCGCCCATGTACGGACGCTCCGAGACGTTCTTGTACTGCACCTCGGGCGTGTCGAGCACGCGCGCCGACGTCGTCTCCATCGTCTGGTCCACGTTCAGTCCAAATGCCGCGAGGTACGGGTCGTTCTCAAAGCCGGCGCCGTGCACTTGGTCCATGATATTGCGCTGGCGCTCGCGCGGCTTCTGGCTCGTCTTGCGGATGATCTCGGCCGTGTCGAGGTCGTTGATGTTGGCGCAGCGCTGGCCTGGCGCCACGTCACAGACTTCGAGCGGCAGCCACGTCTCTTTGCGCTTACTGCCCACGTTGACGGCCGGGAGGAACGGGTACTTGAGAATGCCGGCGCCGTACCGCTCCGAAAAGTAGGTGGCGACCGAGATCTTGCGGCCGTCCTTCATTTCCATCATGAGCGCGTCCACGGGCATGCTGCTCACGCCCCAAATGGCCTTCTTGCGGTCGCTGCGGTGCGTGGGCACGACCTCGATCTTCTTGAACGCGTAGTGGAGCTGGCGCAGCTGGCGCTCGTCCAGTCGGTCCATGTCGCGCACGCTGCGCATGCGGAGTACAGCCATGGCGAGCGTGAGCAGCGTCTCTGGTGCGTAGAATACGGTCGCGGCCTGGTCGATATTGAGCAGCAGCTTGGACTGGCCCACGCGGATGGACTGATGGTACCCCCAGCAGAGTTCTTTGCCGCCTTGGAGCGGGTGCGTCTTTTTCATCGAGAAGAGATTGCGCCCCACGGGGATCATGCGCTGGGCCCCCAAGTGACGCGCGACTACGTCCAGCGCCTGGATGATGCGCTGCGGATTCACGTCGGCGTTGCGCTGGTAGTCTGTCAGGTCCGTGACAGGGATCGTCTCGACTTCTTTGATGGTGACATCAAACGTCGGCGGCCCGCGGCCTCCGGGGGGCGGCGCAGCGCCTACGGGTGTGCCGTTCGGATTAATGCCCTTGAACACGCGGTGCGTGAACGGCAGGCGCGCGGGCGCGTACACGGATGCCATGCTGTCGTGGACGACCTTGAGTCCGCCCAGCTCGGGCTCCAGCAGGCGCATCGTCTCGTTGATGATCATGCGGACAACGTTCTTCGACAACTTGCGCTCCTCACGCGGAGGACGTCCGCCAGGCGGAGGACCTCCTCCACCACCACTGGCTTCCGTCATTACCACGTCGCCCGCCTCGTCCTTGACGTCGCCGCCGCCGCCCGTCATGGGTTTGTCCTTGGCTTCGCTCGGGCCGCCGCCGCCATACTTGAGATCGGCCGACCGCTCGACGGCCACGTGGTACTTGAAAATCTCGCGCACGCGGCTCGTGTCAAACTTGAGCCCAAAGTAGTTGACCTGGAGGCTGATGCTGCGGCCGGCCGACGCCGTGTCCTTGCGGCGGCAAATGATATAGTCGCGCATGAGCTCGCCATGCTCGTCGGCCACGGCAAGCGGACCCGTGTGGCCAGCCCACTGCTCGGCCAGGCGCGGGTCTTGGATCGGATCACCAATCGACTCGTACCCAGAGCCCGTAACCACTCCGGCACCGGCACCCATTTCTCCGCCCCGGCCTCCTCCACGGCCTCCGCTGCCGCCACGACCTCCGCCGCCTCCACGGCCCCCACCAAAGCCTCCGCCACCGCCGCGGTCATCACGTCCGCCGTAACCTCCTCCTCCGCCACGGCGGTCGTCATCTCGGCCTCCACGGCCGCCACCTCCACGGTCGCGGTCGCCGCCAGACTCACGGCGTTGGTACCCACCGCCTCCCCCGCCTCCATAGCCTCCAGCCGAGCTGCCACGGTCCGATCCCCCATAGGAGCTTCCTCCGCCGCCGCTGCGGTCGTCGTAGCCACCGCGTGAGCTGCCGCGGTCGTACCCTCCGCTGCTGCCGCCATAGCCTCCCCCTCGGTCGTATCCTCCTCCACCGCCAGAGGAGCCACCACCACCGTAACCGCCGCGTTCGTCCTTGTAGCCGCCTCCACTTGACCCGGATCCTTCATACCCGCGACTGTACCCTCCACCACCACTCGAGCTGCCACCGTAGCCGCCACCGCTCGAGGTGGAGCTCCCGGCGTATCCTGAACGGTCGTCGTACCCGCCACGACTGCTCCCACCACCATAACCACTGCCGCTGTAATAGTCACCGCCGTATCCACCGGAGCTACTCCGCTCGTACCCTCCACCGCCGCCGCCTCCGCTCGCGTAATCTCGCGAACTCGACCCGTACCCGCCGCCACCGCCCGAGCTGTACCCTCCCGAGCGCGAGTCGTAACCACCGCCGCCGCTGCGGTAGTCATCGTAGCCACCGGCGCTTCGTTGATCGTACCCGCCGCCTCCGCTGCGGTAGTCATCGTAGCCACCGCGCTGGTCATACCCGCCTCCGCCACTACCGCCGCGTTGGTCGTATCCTCCACGCTGATCGTAGCCTCCGCGTTGATCGTACCCTCCTCCTCCTCCTCCACGTTGATCGTAGCCTTGACCACCACCATGTCCGCCAGCATCATAGCCTCCTCCTTGTCCGCTTGACCCTCCGCTCCCACGGCGGTCGTACCCGCCGCCGCCGTGGCCGCCTTGGTAGCTCATGGCGTTGCTTTCACTCGTCTGCTCGGCGCGAATGGAACTGCACCCAGCTCGGCACAGAGCGGATCGCGTTGCAAATTGACGATCACAGTTGCAGAATAAGAACATTATACTTGATGTTTGTAAATGCGGGGGCTGGAGTTGCGTTGAAGTCATACAGTAAAATACGCTACAGTTGGCTTGCGCCACCAACAGGTCTTGAATCATCTCCGGAAAAAATCGAACGTCAAAAATAATCGAGCTCTCAATTGGATTGCATGCAACTCAATTATGTTTCAGACGGCCGTGAGGTTCTGGAGCATCTCGTGATGCGTGCGCGGCGACAGCATGTCTTCCTGGAAGTGCGCATAGCGTGCGGGCACCACGAAAAGCGACGCGTCGGGCGAGCCGAGCGTCATGCGATTGAAGCGGAACGTCGCCGAGACCGACGGCACGAGCGGAAAGCAAAACTGCACGGGGAAGCCGCCCTCGAGACGCTAAGATGGGAGTGAGTATGTGTCATCTCATGACAACAAAGGCAACCAAGAACCGAGACGCACCGCGTTGAAGAACTCGCGCACGTTCTCAAAGGCGCTCGTGGTCTTGGAGAGCACTTCAATGACCGGCAGGAACTGGTCAACCTGTCACGAGAGTTCCATATATCTCACTCCCACTGCCGGCCTTTGACGATGGATCCAAAATGTATGCACAGCGTACACTGAGTGGAAAGGCCGTGCTGGTGTAGACAGTCGCGGGAAACGCCTTGGTGAGCGTGCGGCATGGTGGCTGCTGGTGCACCATGATCCGATGCTTCGGGCGGAGCGCTTGCAGCTCCGCTGGGAGCTCCTCTATGGCGATACCAAACCATTCTTCAAACGTCATGAGCTGCTCGGTCGCGCGGTGGGAATCCCACTCGTCGGAATCAGTCGACTCCGTATCGCTCGCGGAGACCGAGAGCTGGAAATGGATACGCTTTTGACTGGGGACAGCAGAAAGGGTTAGAATGGTCCTCATATGAAATTGAGCATCGTGGTTGCCACGGCACCGGAAGAGCGAGTACTTGTTGTCCCACTTGAGCACGACCGTGCCTCCGATCGTGGCCGTGAACGAACCGCCGTGTTCGTGCTGAGACGAGAGCCGCTGAGGAGCGACGAGGTCTTGTTCACAGTCACTTTCTCCATTGCTGCCTTCCGAGAGGAAGCGAACACTGAAACCGATGTCGCAACTGTCGATGCGGAACCGCCACTTGACCGTCTCGTTCGCGGCCACTTCCACCGACACGACGTGGTCCACCTTCGGGTCCACGACCACTTCGGTCGACGGTGCTCGTGTCACTTCTTCAAGTGCCGCAAGTGCATCCTTGGCTCTCGACGACGATTGCTAAGAAAGTGCATTCAGGCGAGCGTGAGTAGTTGGTTAAGACAACTTGAATGACTGTTCGTACCGAAGCGGCAGATGCCTTGGGTGCTTTGTGGTGCTTGTTCTGAGGGCGGCGCATGCGCAGGATGATCTCCATGCCGCTCATGTCGTACACGCCGCAGTGTTTCCAGTCACAAATGTCTTCCGTGAGATCGCTCTTGGTCAGCCACGACTGCTTGCGGGTAAACATCAGCGCTGACACGTCCACGTCGGTCGTCATGATGGATGTAGTCATGAGGAAGTGCACCATGCTGGCCAGGTCTTCGTCCTCCAGGACGTTCCCTGGAACGAGCAGGTTCGTGCACGTCTCCTCGTCGTGGTCCAGAGACAGAAACTGGCAGTGGTCCGCGAGCAGCAGAAACGACAAGTTGCCACGCTGCCACGAGCCGTTCTCAAAGCCGACCAGCGTGATGTCAAAGCGCAGGTCACCGCCGCGCTTCCAGATCTTGACCGTGTCCGACGGCAGCCAGCGCGACACGCCCGGGATCCACGTCGACATGTCGACCTGGATCTCGCAGTAAAAGTCGGGCACTTCAGCGAGCCGCGGCGCTACGTCACTCATCTTCTTGTGAAGCAGTCCAGGCGCTTGCTCTTTCTCACGCTGGATGAGAAGACGCATAATGTCTTCGTTCTCGGACGCAATCGCAGCGTGGATCGTCTTCCACCCGTCGGCATCGCGCGACCGCACGCGTGCACCGGCCGCCTGCATGCGAAACGCACACGCAAACGCCATTAGAACGCCAGCGAATCGAGACAAAGAAAGGCCACGCATGGTCCGCACCAGCAGCTTCTTGACGATAGCCTTGGAATTGCGGTGCGCAAACTTGAGCGCGAGATGCATCGCGCGGTTGCCGCGTGGGTCGCGCGTCTCGAGCGCCTGCGCCTCGCTCTTCAGTCCGTCTTCGATCTGCTGCAGATTACCATTCTACACCACACAGAGCAAGCCATGTATTAGTGCCACCGCCTGTTCCGTCCAGCACCCGTAGTGTACGCCTCACCCAGAGCGCAATGTGCAGCGGTGTGATGCGCGTCTCGGTGTCCCCCTCCGAGAGGCGTCGCGCCGCCGCCGGCGACGGCATGCGGTCGTTCTCGCTGGTGCCGCCTTCGCCCATTGCGTAGAGCGATAGAGTATGCTGTAGAAGGGGTTGTGTTCTACTGTGCGAGGCTGCGAGTGCCTACGACGGCGGTGGCGAGACGCCCGGCATTGCCGTTGCCTTTTTCCCTTTTTTTTCTCAGTCTGGGAAAAGCCGTGGAAAGCGAGATCACCTTCGCTGTCCAATATGCTCTAACAAAGGCTACGAAATGATGTGGATCACATAATTTTGGAGGCCATCATTCTTTCCCGCTTTGACTCCCTGACCCGAACCCGCTTCCCGCCCGATGGGTTGAGTGTGCCGTGAGGTTTTTTCTTCACCCACTCGATTTTTCCATTACCATCATTCCGTCCATGCATCCGAGAGTGTGGGTCGACTTCGGCGAGCAGCTCACAGCCGGAAGTCATAATCCGAACTTCTCTCTCTCCCTCCCTTGCTATCACAATGCTTGCCGTGAACGCCGCGCCGTCCACTGCCACCGCTCCGCCGCCATCACCGCTCCTGGCGCCGTCGCGTGTGCGTATGCTAAAACACTTTCAGGTGCTCCACACGCTCGGCTCGGGCCTGCAGGGCAAGGTCAAGTTGGGCATCAACTCGGAGACCCAGGAGCGCGTGGCGCTCAAGATTATCGACTGCGCCAAGCTCAACCGCAAGTCCATGATCAACGTGTACCGCGAGGTCGAAGCCATGTCGCGCGTGCGCCACCCGAACGTGCTGCGCCTCATTGGCGTCTACGACGACCTCCCGTACACGAAAGAGAACGGCACGACCAAGCAGGTCATTCTCATTGTGCTCGAACTCGCGACCGGCGGCGAGCTCTTTGACTTTATGATGTACACGGGCTGCTTCTCCGAGTCGGTCGCGCGCGTCTACTTCCAGCAGCTCGTGCTGGGCCTGGAAGAGTGCCACCGCAACGGCGTCTACCACCGCGACATTAAGCCCGAGAACTTGCTGCTCGACGAAAACTTTGGGCTTAAAATTGCCGACTTTGGACTCTCGGGACTGCGTGAGGGTGCCGACGGCGCCATCTTTGAGCTCTACACGCAGTGCGGCACGCGCTCGTACATGAGCCCAGAGGTGCTCTCGTGTCTGCCGTACGAGGGCGAGCCGTCGGACGTCTGGTCGGCCGGCGTCGTGCTGTTCATCATGCTCGCGGGCTTCCCGCCGTTTGGCATCGCGACTCGCCAGGACTGGTGGTTCCGCGCCTGTGCTGCGCGCCAGTATGAAGCGTTCTGGGCTGCGCACGCGCGCACGGCCGTGTTTTCGCCCGGCGCCATGTCGCTGCTGACGAGCATCTTCGCCGTGAACCCACAGGAGCGCATCACTCTTGAGGAGATCAAGGTACGTCGTGTTGTAGTGGTGGATGGATACAGGATGATGGATAGTTGACCCTCTGTCTCTTTCTGTAGAACCACGAGTGGTTCAACGCGACGACCGTCTCCCCGGAGGACTTCCGAGCGGATCTGCTCGCACGCAAGGACCAAGTCGAGATTGAGAAGCGTAACGAGCGCGAGAAGAAGCGCCAGGAGCAGTTGCTGCTGCAGCAGCAAAACGGCAAACTGCTCGACGGCGAGTTTGATCCCTTCCGGATTGAAGTGATCCGCAGCATCGAGATGCCGTCGGCGCCGCCGTCGGAGGTCGGCTCGGACGTCTTTGTGGACCGCATCTCGATGACGTCGACCATCTCGACCATGTCGGATGTCTACGGCAGTGACCTCACCAAGTCGTTTCTGAGCAATGGCACCCCGGCGGCGCCGCTGTACCCCAAGGAATGTGTCGCGCTCTACACGAGCTTTCAGTCGAAGCGGTCGCCCGCCGACGTCCAAGCGCGCGTCGAGCTCGCGCTCACGAACGTGTCGGCGCGGTTCGTCGCCAAGAAGGATCGGTTCAAGACCAAGGCGTCGATGAAGGACGAGCAAGTGTCGTTCTCCGTGCGCATCTACGCACTCCCCAATGTACGTACCTCTAGCTCTGAGTCGCTGTAGGCTGCCTTGCAGGCTTGTAGTACTGGCAGGACCTTCTCTTTTATCCTTCTTGCGTGGGCTAACTGATTTTTGTTCATTTGATGCCCCAGGCACCCGACCGTTGCGTCGTGGAATTCCGACGGACAAGCGGCAACTGCTTCCAGTTCCGCACGGCCTACGACAAGCTCAGTGCGCTGCTGGCGGACCTCGTGTGGAACGGCATGGACGGAGAGGACGAGGAAGTCGAACAAGAGCCGAACAGTGACCGCCGGGGCACGGATGGGTCGGAGGAGCTCATCTCGGACGAGGCCATGATGATCTAATTAGTTACTAGTAAGTCGCATTAGTCGTGACTGCATGTGATCCATTCACTACCGCCCATAGGCATCCTAACAACTGCAAGTAGTAGTATACCTCTATCTATTCAACTCGACGGCTTAGTGCTTGACAATGCGCAAAGCACTGAGGCCACTGAGGGCGTCCTCCTGCTCTTGCGCCAATGGGAAGAGCTCTGCCCGCATGATCTCATCAAGAGCCTGGAGTGCCTGTTGTGCGTGGAAGCGCACGACGTCGTCCTTGTCTACGCGCGCCACGTGCTTGAGGGTGTGGTACATGGGCTTGAGCTGATCGGGCAATACCTCGACGATCTTGTAGCCCAGGAGCTGGAGCACATACTTGAGTAGGAACACGGCGCCGCGTCGCACGGCCACAACGCTAGAGGCCGACATGTCCAGTTCCAGTTGTAAGATGCCAAACACACAGCTCAGTATGTCACTCGCAAAAGGAGCGAGGCTCCATTGCAGCAGAGCGCTGACCTCGGCGAGGTTCGAGAGACAGCTCGCACGCAGCGTGGCTTCAACGAGCGCGGCGTTGGCGGCTTGCACCTGCGCCTCTCGCTCCTCATCCGTCGGCTCGGCCTTGGCCTTGGTCTCCATTGGATCAATCTCCTCAATGAGCGAGAACGGCTTCTTCGTCTGGGTAGTTGGACGTGGCGGCGGACGAATGCACTCGAGGTACGTGTAGACAAACACCTTGGCATACTTTGGCAGCGTCTCACCGCATCGCTTGGCCGTGAACAAGAGCGCCTCGCTCAGCTTGATACGTGTCTCCAAGGAGTTTGTCTTATCCCGTAGATTCGCAGTCAGCAGTGGAATCGCCACGTCCGGATGGGCATCTGCAAGTGCCGCGAGCCCTTGAACGGCCGCGAGATACACGTAGCTCTCGGCGTCAGCGAGGTGCGCGATAAAGATCGTCATCAGTTGAGTGATGCGTGGCGTCCACTGTGCGTCGTTGCGGTGCGACTCGCTGCGTCGCACGAGCTTGGTCAGCGTGACCACGCCTCGCGCTCGCAACGGCACGAGTGCACTCTGCAAATCCTCAGCGGCATTAAAAAGGGTTTGCTCGAAGGATTCCTCCACGCGTTGCTTGGGTGTCTCCCCGCCGGCGGCGCCACGGCTGAGAATACTCGCGCGGGCATTTGTCGCGAGCTCCGAGATTTGTGGCCGCGGATACCGTGAGAGAGTTTCCAGCACGGGCAGCATGGCGCGCAGCTCTCGCTCCTCTGACTCACTACGTTGAGACACGCCGGCTTCCAGGATCGTCATCAGCACACCGAGACACACGGTCAGCACATCGTCGTCGTCGTCGTCTTCACCTTCAGTCGCGGTCTCTTCCTGAACGTCAACGATCGACGCCTTTTCTCTCGCAAACATGCCGAGCACCGTCGTGAGACACTGCAGCACGGTCTCGGCACTGCGTAGCACCGATGGACCAAGCGATTCAATGATCGCCAGCAACAGCGACAACGTGAGCTCGAGGCCGAGCGCATCGCGCGGAGCTTTCAGCGGTTCGTACGCGGCGAGTGTCCCCTCCTCTGCAGGACGCGCTTGGGAATCCTTTTCATTTCCCGTCTCCATTGATTTCCGCACGCGCATGTATGTGAGCAGCAGCGACGAAAAGAGCTCCCCAACGACCACAGAGTTCTCGAGCTCTTTTGCCGCTAGTATCTGTATCATTCCGACGACTGCGAGTCGCAGCGGCATCGACGGGTCGTTCTCTGCGTCCTCTCTCACGAGCTGCTTGGGACGCACACGCATGGCGATGCCGCCAGTACCGCCTGGGCAAAACTCGTAGAGTGGTGTCCATTCGATGCAAGCGTCTTGTGGGTCACTTGAGACCGGCGACCGGACTCGACGAGGCCCACACACTGCTAGCGATGGACGAAGCGGTGGCACGATTGGCAACACGGAGATCTGCAGTAGAGTCGCGGCACTTGGAATCGCCTTGATGAACGCTACGGAAGGAAAGAGATCAAAGAGGTCAGCCACACGTCGCCTAGTTGTCTATGAATGTCCATAGAGAACCATACCAATGAGTGTCTCCTCAAGCGGAGGACCGAGGAGGCTTTTACTCGCGACGGCAAAGCCAAAAAGGTGGACAAGCGGACGAAAGACGGGGACGAGTGCAAGCACCAACGTCTTGGCCGGTGGGGGCCCACAGAGGAGCACGTGCAGCAGTGCGACATACACGGCAATCTCCGTTTCAGTGGCTGTGATCTCGTTGCCGTCGGGGGTCTCATATACGAGCAATGCCTTGAACATCGGGACCACAAACTCTGTATCCAACACTGTGGGAAACCGCGTCGCCATCTCGCTCACCAGCACGGCCGCCGTCTCCCTCAGTAATTTGTTCTGGCGGTTCGACCCATCAAACAGAGCACGCACTTGACGCGCCAGCGACGCGGCGTAGACTTCCGGCTTCACGTGGCCCGGACACTGGCAGATCAGCGTCGCGACTTGGAGCCGCGCCTGTGTGTTGCCTTCGTCAACGCCCGCCAAAAGCATCTCGATTGTGGTCTGCACACCACCGTCTTCCATGAGGAGCTGCGCAAGCCGCTGGCCGCACCGCTTCTTGAACGCCAAGATCGTATCGGTGCGTCCGGTGCTCTGGCCCAACGCCGCCCGCAGACTCGCCATGCTGAGCCGTAACGGCAGCACACTCAAAAGTGATGCCAACGTTCCAGTGGCGTCTTCGCTGTTCTCGTTTGTCTCTCCATACACGAGCAGCGTAATGACCTCGACGGCATACTTGGGTAGTAGAATGGGCTGGAGCGACGGCACGAGCAACAGCTGCAGCATGGAGCGCGTGGCCAACGAGAGAAGGCGAGCAGCTGCCTCCAGATCGACGACGCGGATCTCAGCGACCTTAGTGCCCCACGCCAGCACGTGGCTGGAAACTAAAAGTCAGATATCCAACAAAATGCGTTGGTCAGTGAAGCTCACATCCACCACGCAACCCAGTCAGTCGGTACGTACTCTCGAGGGTCTTGGTCGGGCGGCGGCGGTCGAGCGGAAGCAGCAGACCGTCTTCCACAAGAGGGAACACGCTCCAGCAGAAGAACACCTCCACCGCGGCCTGCAACACAGCATAGTCGCGCAGACTGAGCAGCCCCGCCGGCGCCGGCGGCGCGCGCCCGCTCGCTGGTTTCGGAGGCGGCGGCTGCGTTGCCTCGACCTCGTCGATGCGCTTCATGGTGTTGCTGAGACGTGCGAACAGCGATTGCATAGTGTGTGCGAATCGCGAGAGATCGGCGTCGCTGCCATTGCCATTGCCGTTGACTTCATTGGTTTCGTTGGACGCGTCGGCATTGCCAGCGTTGTTGGCGTTGTTGTGGTCCCAGCTCGTGCGGATCGCGTGGCGCACGTCGGCGTCTACGCGCTCGGAGCGCTTAATGGCGCGCAATGCGTCGATAAACTCCCGCAGCACGCGCAGATCGTCCTGCTGCAGACGCACGAGCGCGGAGAGCGACGCGGTGGCCATTTGATCCCGTGCCTTCCAGAAGGAGAAATGACAAGGGCAACCTTGCTATTCGAACTACTAGTATTCGCAATAGTTGATACATAATCAAATCTAAAAATTATCTTTAAAAAAGTACCATATCTATAATTTAATTCTTGATCGAAAGATGAAAATACAGGAATCAAATCTAAAAATTATCTTTAAAAAAGTATCATTCTAGAGTATATATTTATAATTTAATTCTTGATCGAAAGATGAAAATACAGGAAACTTGGGATCAAGGATCCCCAAAGAAACCTCTTGATCGCCACAAGAGAACTCGCGTTTCCTTTTGCCTTGTTAAATGTGTACGAACGAGAGACTCAGTGCATGTGTTTCAGCACAAGGATGGTCGTCATAATGAAGATGAGCACGAGCAGCAGGCCGATCATCTTCATTGGTCGACTGCTTTTCTGGGTCTCCTCGGCCTTCTCCAGCTCGACGAGCCCCTTCTCGGTCTGCTCGACGACCTGCTCCATATTGTAGTCGATGCGGTCGAGGATTGTGCCTTGGTCAATCACGAGCACCGCGAGCTCCTTGAAGATGGTCGCCAGCTCCGTAATGGACTCGGCGATCTTGTTGATCTCCTGGTCGCGCTCATTGATGACGTCTTCGGCGATGTCAACCTCCGTGACTTGCGCCTTGTTGAAGCCCTACCGAAACTTCAATATAAGACACGGTCGGGCAGTCAAATCATCACTAGTTCTACTAGAGGACGCACCATATCCATGTTGCGTCGTCCGCTCTTGCTGTTGCCCTCGGACAGAAAGTCAAACTCCACGGGGCCTTGCTTTTGATTCTTGACGCGCGCCAAATAGTCCTTTTGGGACTTTCGGAAATCCCCCGAAAGCGACTGCAGCTGCGTGGCGAGCGCGCGCTGCACGTTCTGCCGCGTCTTGGCGTCGGCCGCCGAGTTGTCTCCTTGCTTGCCCATGCGCTGGAGCCCGCGCTCGGCGCTCCGGAACTCGTCCGTGATCTGCCCCGTCAGCTGGTCGATCTCGTGCTCGTGCTGCGACTCGGAGCCGTCGAACCGCACCATGAGCCGCTTTGTGTGTAGTTTGCTCAGCTTCTCCACTGTGTGTTTCAGCCACACAAGTCAGTATCACCTTTTATCCATCCAGAGAGCAGTTTCTTCACAACGCACTCATGTCCTTGATGTGGGCGACGTGCTGGTTGGTCTCGCCCACGACGCTGACCCACCCGGGCGCGATTGTGCCAGGAGCAGCCTCATAATCGACCGCGTCGGCCGCGTTCTTGACGAGTCCGTTGCCCTCTTCGCTGTAATGGACGATGTTCTTGCGCCGCAGACTCTTGGCCTTGGCGTCCTTTCGCAGCTGTGTGAACGCCCGCGTGAGGTCGCGCGTAGCCATCCTTTCTCAACTCACTCTCTCTCTCTCTAGCTTTCCCGTCTGCTCGCCTCGCCTCGCGCTGTCCACGCCCGTCGGATGCCCAAGCGTCCTGACTTTGGGAATCGGTTTTTTATAGGGGGAACATGCGGAGCGTAACCTCTGGTTTCGTAACCCCTCCCAACCCAGGCTCTGGAGGTTACGGTTCAGTTTGTTGGGACGAGATGGGTACACCCCATGTCAGAGGAAGACTTCGGCCAGCGCGACGGACCCATTCATTCACTGTGCATCGATTGAATATCCATATGACACTGATACGCGTCTTCTGCATCGGCTACGAGTACAGTGGTTGGAGAGAGAAGGACGCGTGGCCGGGCACCATCTCGGTCTTGCGACCAAGGCGATGGGCCTGGATGAACACGGAAGAGCCGTACCCTTCCAGCGACGTGAACGTGACTTCGCCGCCGAAATACCGAGCAAAGAGCCGTGCCATAGGCAGTCCGTAGCCGCCGCCGCTGAAGTGTTCCCGGAAGCTATGGTACCCATACGACTCCTTCGGTGGGAACTCGGAGCTGGTCGTGTAGCCATAGTGCCAAAGCTTGTGCCAGTCGCTGCGCTTGACGCCGCCGCCATTGTCCGAGACTTTGATCGTGAGGTCTTCGTGGCCCTGGTAGACGACGACCTCGACCACCGGGAGCTCACCTGAGCGTCCGTACTTGTGCGTGTCGGGATAAATCGTGATACCATCGATAGCATTGAACTGCACAAACAAACGACTGTTAGATCCGGGGTGCTGACGCAGAAGCAGCATCATTGTAGTAAGTACGCACGTCGGGCATGACAAAGCCCAGCAGTCGGCTGTTGGGATCCATGACCGATTCAAACTTGTGAACAGGCCGTGGCTTGGTGCTGTTCTGGAGCTCGCTGTGGAGCTCCACCGTGGCACGCATGGCATTCTTTACGAGCTCAAACACCATGTGGTGGAGATGCGACTCGACGTACGTGAACGGCGCTGACAACTTCGACGCCATTTTGATCTCGACCTCAGGCACGGTCCCACAGTAAAGGCGGCAGAGATTCGCCGCGCGGTCGCACGCACTGCGCACGGTCTCTGCCACGTTCACGAGCTCGACGCGACCGCCGACTTGGACCATCGACTCAACGTGCTGGCCGATGAGCATGCGGATGCCAATCCGCGCAAGGAAGAACGTGTCGAGACGATGCATGAGGTCTTCCTGGACCGCGTCAAACTTGAGTGTGTTGCGTCCCAGATCGGTGGACGCGAGTTCCTTGAGCCCACCGCAGATCAGTGGTACGAGATTAGCGCCGTTCTCCTTGGCCTTGCGGATCCCTTCCGTGAAGGCGAGTTCTTCCGAGGCGTTGGTCGGTGGACGAACTGATCGGATCGAGTGGATCGAATGGCAGTACACGCGCATCGCGCGCTGGATTGCCTCGGTCTCGGCGAGTCCGAGCGGCAGCTCGGACAGTTCCACAATCGCTCTATCATCATGGGCCCCACGCCAACAAAAAGTCAGCCATCGTTTATCACGGGGTTTAAGTATATGAGATTGCATACCTCGCGAATCGAATTTGGAGTTCCTTGTGCAAGAAGTTTGCGGAGATCAGGCGCGTCTTGTTCGTGCCGTCGGCAAAGGTCTTCATTTGCTGGAGTGTCATGGGCGTCGGCGAGGTGGCGGCAATCTCGCGAATCTCGCTCATGGAGATCCCAGGGTCTTCCCTACGTGACGTCATCAAATCAAGTTGTCATTCCGACGCCTGCTTCATCGCCATGGAGATAGTATGATACCTACAGAATGGGCGTGCCGTTTTTGTGGGATGGTGTGAGCTGCTGTGTGTGCACACCAAAGGAGCGCCGCTGTGTCGCCGCCGCCGTCGCCTCCGTCGCTGTCACCACTGACCGCCGAGTAAGCGCAGCACGCAGCGGCCGCGCTGCCCAAACGCGCACTAGCAGCCGCCACTGCGTCGTATGGCACACTCGCATCGCGTAAAGAACTGAAATGGTGATGAAGAAAGTGTGGAGCTCGTCGACTTCCGCGGCGAGTTCTTGTTGTATCTTCAAGCGTTCGACTGATCACGAGGTGATGCGCATTCGCTTCCGACCGACAAAAAACAGAGCCGACCGACCTGAAGTATAGTTAGAAACAATGATAGCCGGTATGCGTTCCTAACTTGTTTTCCCAGAAGACCAACCGAGGGAAAACAAACACTTGCCGAGGAAACCAAAATGCCCGCGACAACGATGGCGGGGCCGGTGGACGACGCTGTAGCAGCGCTGCAGCCAAAGATTGAGGGATCAGTGCTGCGCACAGCGGAGCTCTTCGCGCTTACGAAACGTAACGCTACGAGCGCGTTTGATTTCGCCCCCAGGTGAGCGCATATCTCGTCACAACGTAGCCCACGGTTGCTCATTCTCGTTTGTGTGCAAACGAATACAGTAAGAAAGTCAGGATCCACACCAAGCTCAATGGTCTGTACGCGAATATCCCCGAGTCGCTGCTGGAGGACAAGAAGCAGACGACGGTGACGGCTCCTGCGGCAGAAGATGTCGAACCCACGGAGGCTTTGGCGTCCGCGACTGGAGAGATGTCGCTGCTCGCGGAGATCGAGAAGGAGGCGCAAGAACAGAAGCGAGCAAAGGCGTACGTTTGGATTTTGCTTGTTGGTGATTCCAGAAAATCGTAACGTTGGTGGGGGTTGTAGATCTGCAGGTGGACTTCTGTCGGGTTCGTCGGCCGTCGTGGAGTACAAAGCGCCAGTCGCGTCGGCTCTTTCTACTACGACTGGTTCCGGACCAGCGCAGTTCGGAACGTCTGCGATTGTGCGAAGACGCGCCACGCAAGTGCCCAAGCCCAAATGGCACGCGCCGTGGAAGCTCAAGCGCGTCATCGCTGGCCACTTGGGCTGGGTGCGGTCGGTCGCGGTGGACCCGACAAACGACTGGTTCGTCACCGGCTCAGCTGATCGAACGATCAAAGTGTGGGATCTTGCCTCAGGGCAACTCAAGCTCACCCTCACGGGCCACATCAATACGATCCGTGGTCTTGAAGTCAGCCCTCGCCACCCATACCTGTTCTCGGCAGCTGAAGACAAGAAAGTGCTGTGTAAGGAAGACCCTTCGCCCTCTCTTTTCTCACAGGGCTGCGGAAGGCTTGCTAACAAGAGTGCATATCTGCTGGTGTACTTTAGGTTGGGATTTAGAGACCAACAAGGTGATTCGAAGCTACCACGGTCACCTTTCCGGCGTGTTCTCGCTCAAGGTCCACCCGACGCTAGACATCTTGATGACTGGTGGACGCGACGCTGTCACCCGAGTACGGACTGTGCGCCATGCTATATTTATGTAACCCTACGCTAACTGCTTGTCGGGCTGTTGTAGGTCTGGGATATGCGCACGAAGAACCAGATCCACGTGCTGGCCGGTCACCAAGGCACTGTGTGGGGCGTTGAGACACAAGCGACCGACCCGCAGGTCATCACAGCTTCGAGTGACAGCACGATCAAGGTATGTCTCTGTGACCTGACCACTTCATCCTCTACGTGGCTCCAACCCATACTTTTGCTTTTCTATATGCAGCTCTGGGATCTCGCTGCTGGCAAGGTCATGTCGACGCTGACAAACCACAAGAAGGGAGTCCGTGCATTGGCAAAGTCCCCAGTAGTACGCTCTCTCCCATTATTACACTCTGTCTCTACTTCGAACCCTCATTGGTATTTTATGGGCTGTAGGACCACTCGTTCATTTCTGCTGCGGCCGATAACCTCAAGAAGTGGGATGCCAAGGATGGCCACTTCTTGCGCAACTTTTCGGGCCACAACGCGATCCTCAACTCGGTCGCAATCAACGAAGACAGCGTCATGGTCTCGAGTGCTGATAATGGTTCGATGAAGTTCTGGGACTACACGACCGGCTATTGCTTCCAGGAAGAAGTCACGAAGGTGCAGCCTGGCTCGCTCGACAGTGAAGCTGGTATCTATGCCTCGACTTTTGACAAGACCGGACTGTAGGTCACGAGCTTCCTTTCCAATCTCCCTTATCTTAGTGCTGACTTTCTGTTGGATGATATAGGCGATTCATCACGTGCGAGGCCGACAAGACGATCAAGATCTGGGCCGAAGACGATGAAGCAAGCGAGGACACTCACCCGATCGACATGGCCAAGTGGACCAAGGAGTTCACCGCGCCGAAACGCTACTAACTGCATTAGGTTAGATCCTTTGTGAGGATACCGTAATGGTTATCCTCTCTTTATCGACAAATACGTTAAATGGTCATAGCAGATAACAAAGGTTTCTTACCTTCCAGCACAGGACTTCCATAAAGTGGCGGGGATTCTGCCCAAGGGGAGACACAAAACGCCCCTCGTGCCCGCCCAACGAACCAGCGATTGATCGATTTCCCCACGACCGTGCGACCTGGATTAACAATGACGGCGATCGTCCCCAAGAAGATGAAGGTGAGCGAGCTGCGCGCAGAGCTGGAGGCGCGTGGACTGAGTTCCAACGGCCTCAAGTCGGAGCTCATCCAGCGTCTCGAAATGGCGCTCGACGAAGAAGAGTTTGGCAGCGCTGCCGAGGATCTCGCGCCACCCACGGACGACCACGCGAATGGAGAAAGCGCTCCTCCGTCAAGCCCGAAGAAGGCGATGCCAGTCAAGACGGCTCCAGCGGAGGCAGCCAAGCCCAAGGTCACGGCCAAGCCGGTGTCCCCAAAGGCGACGGTCGAAAAGGCGGGAACTACTGTCGCCAAGCCGGCAGTGGCCAACGCTGCTGCTGCGCCGGTGGTGGCACCAGTGAGCAAGGAAAACGCGCCAGTGGCACCGCAAGGGGCGTCGGAGGAAGAGAAGCGGAAAGCGCGTGCCGAGAAGTTTGGCATTCCGCTCTCGCTCGAGGACAAGAAGGCCGAGCGCGCCAAGCGCTTCAATCTGCCAGTCAAGGCCGATGAGGAAGTGAAGGTAAAGAAACTCGAACGGGCAAAGCGGTTTGGGCTCGAGACCCCCGAGACGGTGAGTCTAGTTTAACAGTGGAAGAAGGCATGGCATGGGGGAGAAGTAACAGTGTGGGAATGTGGTCACGTAGTTGGATGAGAAGAAGGCCGCCCGCGCCGACCGTTTCGGCCTGAACGCTGAGTCCAAGAAGCGTCTCGAGCGCGCAAAGCGGTTTGGACTTGAGACGGCAGAGATTGTAAGCCGTGTGTCTTGAAGATCCTGGGGCTGCTTGCTCACTTCGCTAGTATTTCTTACGCATCTGTAGGTGGAAGAGAAGAAGCGTCGGCGCCTTGACCGCTTCAACGGATCCAAGTAGAAGTAGTTGACTATGCACGACGCAAAGCGAGTGAAGAGAAGGACATCGTCGAGATGGGATGAATGACGAGCGGGAGGGAGTGGGCCATCGGGCCACCGGGCCAAACACGAGACGCGGCAAGGTCGCCCCTTCGTAGCGTACCGTCGCGTCTTGACGAGCTCTTTGTCGTGTCGTCGTTGTCTTTCGCATGGCGGCTCTAGTCGTCAATGCCAGCATGCCGTCCCTTCGCGTCCTTATTAAGCTTTGCCATATTCGCATTCCCATTACAGAAGGTCAATGGGCCCAACCCTTCCACGAGGGTAACCAATATAACCACTGTGTAATTTATACCCACACCCCATGGTGAAACAAAGTCTCAACCAGTGACGCCCAGAATGTTCTTCCCCACTTCATATATCGCATTTGCGAGGCAGAACAATTTTCTCTCCAGCAACATACTTCGTACAGTATTTCGACGACGTTGAGAGCCCGTCATATTCTTGTTCTCTGTCTTTGGGATCTTCATAAAGGACGATCAAGCGACGCGCACGATCCCACAGCCGGTGGCCAGATTCGGGAAGCAAAGAGATCTCGTGGTGCACTATAATTGGCTGAAATATTGCTTCAATACTGTAAAGACCGATTTTTCCACCAATCCGACTAGTTGTGAAATTGATATCGTCCCGTTGTGGGGCTTTGGATCTTGGAACAAACTTGTTCTCACCCCTCCTCGCTTTTTGTTCTCCCTCTGGCGATCACTGCCACATCGCCTTGCCTCCTCCCTCCCCTCCTCTGCGTTAGACTTCCTCCCCCCCCCTCACTTCAATTCCCCTTTCGTCCGCTCAGTGCGTTTCCGTCCCCTCCTCCTCCGTCGCCGCGTCCTCCATTGCGGAGCGCACCAGGCAACGACCAAGTCGATCGATCGGACTCTGCACGCCAGCGAAAGCCTTTGGGAACGCTCCTCCCTCCCCCTCCGCTCCTCTAGCTCTCCCCTCCTCGTAGCTGAGCTGCTCCTCTGTTCTGCTTGACCATGGCGACGCCCGTGCCGATCCACAAGCAGGCGTCCAAGAATGACGACCTGGAGATCCTCCCCGTGGAGGTCGGCGAATCCATTTGGGTCCCGGGCACGGACAACGTCTGGGACCGCGCGACCGTCATGGCCATCGGCGGGCTCAAGGTCACGGTGCGCACGGCGGCCGGCAAGGTGCAGCAGGTGGACCGGTCGCTCGCGCTGCCGCAGAACCCGCGCGTGGCCGACGACATGACGGCGCTGTACTACATCCACGAGGCCGGCGTGCTGCACAACTTGGCCGAGCGCTCCAAGCTCGAGGGCCCCGACGGCGGCAACGGCCAGCAGAAGCCGTACACGTTCATGGCCAACGTGCTGATCGCCGTGAACCCGCTGCGCGAGCTGCCGCACCCGCGCGTGAGCGATGTCGTGTCGTCGGCCGGCGGCGCGCCGCACCCGTTTGCGATCGCCGAGATGGCGTACCAGCAGATGGTCTTCAACGCCGGCACGGAGCAGCCGACGAACCAGTCGGTCGTGATCTCGGGCGAGTCGGGCGCCGGCAAGACCGAGTCGTCCAAGATCGTGCTGCGCCACCTCACGACGCGCGGGCTCTACGGTAAGAACGCCAAGCCGGCCGAGATCGAGTCGCGGTTCGCGGCCGACCACGCCAAGAAGGGCAGCTCGTCGTCGCTCGACGAGCGGCTCATTGAGCAGAACCCGATCCTCGAGGCGTTTGGCAATGCCAAGACGCTGCGCAACCACAACTCGTCGCGCTTTGGCAAGTTTATGAAGCTCCAGTTTACGCGCGACGGGCAGTTTACGCTGGCCGGCGCCTTTGTCGAGACGTACCTGCTCGAGAAGTCGCGGCTCGTGTACCAAGTGGACGGCGAGCGCAACTTCCACATTTTCTACCAGCTCCTCGCGGGCGCGTCGCCGCAGATGAAGCAGCAGTTCGAGCTCACGACGCCCGAGGAGTACGACTACCTGAACCAAAGCGGCTGCTTCGTGGCCGAAGACACGGACGACCGCGCCGACTTTGCCGCCGTCGTCAAGGGCCTCGCGTGCGTCGGCATGAACGACGCCAAGCAAAAGGTGCTGTTTTCCGTCATTGCCGGGCTGCTCCACTTGGGCAACATTGACTTTGACGAGGAAGACACGGCCGAGGGCGAAGCCGCCGCCATTGACAAGCCCAGCGCCAAGCGCGCCGTCGTCACGGCCGCGCAGCTGCTGGGCGTGACGCCCGAGGCGCTCACGCGCGTCGTCACGGAGCGCGTCATTGTCACGCGCGACGAGACGTTTACGGTGCGTCACAACCTCCAGAACGCCGTGTACGCGCGCGACGCGATCGCCAAGGCGCTCTACTCGAAGCTCTTTGACTGGGTCATTGAGCAGGTCAACAAGTCGCTCGGGCAGGACCCGGCGCCGCTGCCGTACATTGGTGTGCTCGACATTTTCGGCTTTGAGAGCTTCCAGCGCAACGACTACGAGCAGCTCCTCATCAACTACACGAACGAAGTGCTCCAGGCCACGTTCAACAACCAAGTTTTTATCGCCGAGATGGAGCTGTACAAGCGCGAGGGCATCACGGTCGGCAAGATCGCGTGGCCCGACAACCGCGAGTGTGTCGAGCTCATTGCCGGCAAGCCCGACGGCATCCTCGCGATCCTCGACGCCGAGGCCATGAACCCCAAGCCGAGCGACGACAAGTTTCTCGCGGCGCTCCACCGGCGCCACACCAAGAACCCGTACTTTCCACGCCCGCACCCAAAAGACATGCAGCAAATGTTTATCGTGCGCCACTTTGCCGGCGCCGTGTCGTACTCGATCGGCGCGTTCATGGACAAGAACAACGATACGATCCCGCCCGACATGGCGCAGCTCTTTACGGGCTCGTCCAACGGCCTCGTGCTGTCGCTCTTCCAGGGCGAGATGAGCCAGACCACGGCGCCCGGCAAGAAGCGCGTGCTCAAGAGCGTGGCCGCCAAGTTTTCGCGCCAGATGCAAGAGCTCGTGGACACGCTCGACGCCACGCGCTGCAACTTCATCCGGTGCATCAAGCCCAACGCGCTCATGCGCGTCGGCAGCTTCGACCCGCGGTACGTCGTGGGCCAGCTGCGGTGCCAGGGCATCATGCAGACTGCCCAAGTGCTCAAGGTCGGCCTGCCCACGCGCGTGCCGTACAGCGAGCTCGTGGGCGCCTACAAGAAGTTCATGCCGCCCGACGCGCAGCGCCTCTTTGCGAACCAGAGCGACCCGACGCTCATTACGGCCATTCTCTGGGCCTTTCAAGTACCCATGGACGCGTACAAGCTCGGGATCACGCGGCTCTTTTTCAAGGCCGGCAAGATTGCGCTGCTCGACGCGATCCTCAAGATCAACTGGGCGGTCGACGGCCCGCGCATTGTCGCGCGCATGAAGCTCTGGCTCGCGCGGCGCCGCTGGCGCGTCGGGCTCGCCAAGGTCGTGGCGCAGAACTCGTTCCGGCAGCTGCTGCGCAAGATTCAGGCGCGCCGCGACGCGATCGTGCGCATCCAGCAGTGGTGGCGGGGCGTCGGCATTCGCCGCGAGTTCAAGAAGACCAAGAGCGCGGCCGTGGTCATGCAGGCGCTGTTCCGCGGCTTCCGCGCGCGCCGCGTCTTCAAGACCAAGAAGCAAGAGATGCTCGCGCAGGCCGAAGCGCGCGCCGCCGAGATGCGGCGCCAGGCCGAAGAGGCCAAGCGCCGCGAAGAGCAGGCGCGGCTCGCGGCCGAGATGGCGCGGCGCGAGTCGATGGCGCGCGAGGCTGCCGAAGAAGACCGCCGCCGCATGGAAGAAGAGGCCACGCGCGCCGAGCAAGAGGCCATTCGGTACGCACAGGAGGCCGCGGCAGCCGTGCGCGAGGCCGAAGCCGCGGCGGCCGAGGCTGCGTCGGCCGTCGAGATGGAGCGCCAGGCCGAGCTGCGCGCGATCGCCGAGGCGCGCGAGCTCGAGCTCCGCATGCAGCGCGAGCGCGAGGAAGCCGAGCAGCGCAAGCAGGAGGCGCTGCTGCGCGCTGCGACCGTGAGCGCGAGCCTGCTGGGCGGTCTCGCGACAGTCAACACGATGTCGGGCGCGGCCGGCGAAGTCAACATTGTCGAGATCCCGGCCGATCTGTCGCAGGAGAACAAGGAGCAACTGCTGCAGCTCAACGAGCTCCTGCTCAGCGGCGCCATCTCGCAGGGCGAGTACGACGAGCTCGTGCCGTTCCTGCTGGAGCAGCCCGTGGAGGAAGGCTCGGGCGCGCAGCTCACGGCCGAGCAGGAAGAGTCGCTCACGCGGCTCTACTCGGCGGGCGTCTACGGCATCCAGATTCGCTGCCCGGCGTGTGGCGCGACCAACAACACGGCGAACGGCAACCACTGCGAGAGCTGCGGCTCGCTGCTCACGACGTCGGACGAGGCCTCGCAGGCGGCGCAGGCGTACAGCGGCTGGGGCGGTGGTGGATACGGGGCGCGCGGGCGCTCGGCGTCGCGGCCCGGCGCCGCGCTGTCGATGCTCACGTCGCCCGTGGGGTCGTTTGCCATGGACGGCCACCGCATTACGATCCACGACGGGTTCCTTCAGGTGCAAATGCACCGCACGCAAGTGCTGCAAGACGACAACTATGCCGAGTACACGGTGTACGTGCTGCGGTGCCAGTGGCAGCCCAAGGAGCAGGGCTCGGAGCCCACGACGTGGCTCGTGTCGCACCGCTTCAGCGTCTTCGAGCGGCTCCACAAGGACCTCAAGCACAAGATCCCGCCCACGGTCGCCACGCTGCCCAACTTTCCACGCAAGCACCGTCTCGGCGGCGTCTTTGGCGGCAAGTCGGGCAACTCGGCCGAGATTGTCGAGGAGCGCAAGCGGGGGCTGGAGAGCTACGTCGGCCAAGTGCTCGACATCTGCGCGCGCCTGCCCGACACGCTCACGGTGCCCGAGCTCGACCGCTTCCTCAACCTGTCGCGCCAGGTGGAGCAGTACCGTCGCCACCTCGCGGCCGCCGCGGCCAGTGCGGCGGCCGGTGCCGAGGCAGCTGCTGGCGCTGCTTCAGGGGGTCCCCCCGGTCCCCAGGTGTACCAGGGCCCGGCGAGCGGCGCCGAGGCGCTGGCGGCCCGCGAGCAGTCGCGCTTGCCCACGGAGCTGCCCACGCCGCTGGACGAGGACGAGCTCACGCAGACGGAGCAGGCCGTCGCACTGCTCAACAGCTCGATCCGCAATGCGCGCGGCGATCTGCGTCGCGACGCGGCCGTGCAGCACCACCTCAAGGTCTGCGTGCAGCTGCTGCCGCGGCTCCAGATCTCGGCCAACCTGGACAACCCGTTTGCCAATGTCGACTTGATTCCGCGCGCCATGCAGTGCCAGGAAGACTTGGAGACGACCATGAACCTGTACAATGACTCGCTCCTGGCCGTGAGCGAGACGTACATGCTGTCGGCGCAGGAAGCCGGCGGCGCGATGCAGGTGCCGCCGCCCTATGTGCCCGGCCAGCAGAACTCGTACCAGCGCAGCTACGGCGCGTAGAGACCGACGAGAGAGAGAGAGATGTGCGTGTGTTTGCATAGGGAAGAAATGGATGGATCCGTGCGGTGGCGAGTGGGTGTGTGGGCCGACGGCGAGCCCACGGGATGGTCTCACTTGGGGAGACCTGTCCAACTTGACCAACGAGGAGCTACAGAAGTCCGACGGCAGCTACGTACTGAGATGAAGTAGGTAGCAACAGAAGAAGACGAAAAACTGATAAACACTATCGAAAGAACGCCCCCACTGTGCACTTGATACGTTTCTCCTTCCTATTAGGCGATCGACACGGCGGCCTCGGTCTCGTACGTTTGCTGGAGCCAGCGCAGCTCGAGCTGCTGCTGGAACGCGTCGCGCGTGACGTTCTCGCGCGTGACGAAGCGCAGGGTCTGCGTGGCGTTGCCCATCACGTGGAACGAGTTGCGGTCCCAGAGGCCGCGCACGCGCGGCGCCTCGACTTCGACAAAGAGCGCGACAAAGCCGTCGGTCTGCAGCGCCACGTCAAACGCCGTGTGGTTACCACCATCAGCGACGCGCGAGGACGTGACGCTCGTGACGGCGACGCGGCCGTGGCCCAGCGCGAGGTGCTTGAACGGCGCGAAAAAGAAGAAGGCGTCGCCACAGGCGATGGCGGGATCGCCCGCGTCGCAGCGAAGCCGGAGAAAGCAGTGAGTCGCGTCGCACGGTTCCGTCAGCAACGAAGAGACCGTGACGGTGTCGAGCAGCTCACTGCTGAGACGAGGCAGCGCCGCCCTGGCCGCCGCCTGGAACGAGTGGACGACGTCTCCAGTGTCGGTGGCCACGACCTCATAGACGAGCTGGATCGCGAGGTCCTTGTCCTTGAGATCGTTGACGCCCACGACCGTGAGTTCGTGGTCGGTCGTCTGGACGACGCTGAGCAGCACGGGCGCGTAGGCGCGCTGCACGGCGTACTGGAGACTCTTCCAGCGGCCGTCAAACTCGATGCTCGACCAGCTCGTGCCCTGCCACACGTCGTTGAGCTGCCAATAGAGAATGCCCATGGTGCCGCCGCCGTGTACGGGGTTCCTGCTGCGGCGCCAGGCCTCGATGGCCGTCTGGTAGCAGAGCCCCTGCTGGATTTGCGTGAGGTACAGGTACGCGCCCACGCGCGCGGTCACGTTCAGCTCAAAGTCTCCGTCCAGCGGCGTCGCGAGCCACGACTCGTCCAGGAACGGGAACGGCACGTGGAAGCGGCGCGCGATCTGCGTCGCCATTTGCGCCGTGCCGTTTTCGTGGCGCTCGCGAAATTTCAGTAGTCGCCAGAATGCCTGAAACGAGCTCCAGTCCTCGGGCGCACTCACGTCCTGCAGCCCGACGAGCGACGGCATGCTCTGGAAGCCAAACTCCGACACGAAGCGCGCGTGCGGGTACATGCGCGGGTCTTGGCAGTCGCCAGAGTAGTTGTAGTAGTGCACATCGCCAAACGCAATGGCGTTCGTGGAGCGGCCCCAGCGCTTGACGTACGGGTCCTGCGACAGCAGACCATTGGACGGCGACGTGTCGACAAACGGCCGCGACGTCGGGTCAAGCTTCAGAACAATGGGGCGAAGCGTGTCGACAAAGATGGCCGTAAAGTCGGTGACCGCGACGTCGCGGTTGAACGGCGGCTTGTCCGACGGCATGAAGTCGCCGGCGGCGAACGCCTCCATCATGTTTTCGTTCTCATTGTTGCCGCCCCAGATGGCCAGGCTCGTAAACTTGCGCAGGCGACGCGTCTGGAACTTGACTTCGGCGCGGACCTCGTCGATAAAGCCGCGGTCGCGCGGGTACATGGCGCACGCAAACATGAACTCGTGCCACACGAGCAGTCCGAGGCGGTCGCACGTCTCGTAGAAAAAGTCCGACTCGTACCGGCCGCCGCCCCAGACACGCACCATGTTCATGTGGGACGCCACGGCGCTTTGCAAGAGAAACGCCACCTTGTCGGACGTGACGCGCGTCGGGAAGGAGTCGTTGGGGATCCAGTTGGCGCCCTTCATGAAGATGGGCACGCCGTTGATGCGGAAGAAGAAGGTCTCACCAGGGACGCCACCGGCCTGCGTCGGTTGCTGCACGAGTTCAATCGACCGGAAGCCGATGCGGTGTGACAGCGTCGCCAGCGGTGTCGCGCCGTCGTCTCCAAAGGCGTCGACGCGGACCTCGTAGAGGTGCGGGTCGCCATGGCCCGAGGGCCACCACAGCGTCGGGTTCGGGATCGCGAACGGCAGCGACGCCTCGGTCGCCAATGTGAGCGACGCAGTGGCGGCGGCGTCGGCGAGATCCACTGTGATATCGTCGCCGTGGCGCTCGCCGTCGAGTGACAGGCGAAGCGTCACGCGGCGCAGCGAGGGCACGCTCTGGACGTCCAGAGTCACGTGGCCCGTGACCGACGAAAAGTCGTTGAAGGCGGGGAACTCATAGACAACGTTGATGTCGTCCAGACGCGCGACTACCGAAACGTCAGTGGTCTCCTCTGCGGACGAGATCCACTCGACGAAGGCCGGACCGGCGATGCCCGACGTGGCGTACGCCGGGCCCCAGTCCCAGCCAAAGTCCGAGCCGGCCTTGCGCAGAAACGGACGATGGGACGGCTCGGCCCAGACGTTAAAGTTGCGCGTCGCGGGGACCTCGTACGGATACGCTGCGGCCTACAGAGGGGTCATACAAAACGTAAGTGAATTGGGCAAGAACTCCAGACCCGACGCGGTACGCACCGCCTGCTGCATGTACTCGAGCGGCGACATGAAGACGACTTGGAGAATGTTGGCGCCCGTCTCGTTCCGGATTAGTTTGGCCGGAAGTGCAAACATGTGCGGGCGGAAGGCGTTCACCGCCGGCGCACCGAGCGACTCGCCGTTGAGGGAGACGTGGGCGACGCCGTCGAGCGTCTCAAACACGATGCGCGCGTCCCCCGCGACGGCCGCCGGCAGCGGCGTCTCGTAAACCCACGTCGTGTGCGCGATCCACTGCATGTCGATCTCATTGAAGCGGCGGTACGGATCCTCGGCGATCACGCCGCCGGCGAGCAAGTGCGTGTGCGACGTGCCCGGCGTCGTCGCGTTGGTGATCGAGATCGAGCCATTGAGCGAGCGGAAGCGCCACGTCGACAGCGGCGCGCGACGCAGCGACGACGCAGAGGAAGCAGCCGCGGAGCAGCAGGCGACGAGCGCCAGCAGCAGCTGAAGCGAGCGCGCCATGGGGAGGATGCTCAGAGGGAAGAGGATTTCGCCAGTGGCTGAGCGCAGCCGGCGGTTCACGTGAGACTTTCGCGTGATGAGCAGCAACAACGAATCCGACGTTGGGGAAAAACCTTGCGCAAACTTCAACCTGATGAGGTTTTGAATGTGGGCGTACGACGGTCTCCTATTGAAGATGCATGATGATGCAAGATGTTGCCTTTGCGCTGCGCTGCGGGGGGATCCGTCTAATGGTGCTGGCAGAATGTCTGCTGCGTTGGCGGATGTCGCCACTTGGAATGAAAGTGATCCTCACACGAGTACTGGATGGCGTCATTTGATCCCTGACGTGAAGATCTTCTCACGACACCTTTTTCTTATTACGTGCATCTTATTGCGCACGAGAAGATTGGATGTGCCATTGCCCACCACTGTACCGTATAAATAGGAGCATGTCGTCCATCTGAGGATGGAAGCACAGGCATTTGTGGATTTGCACTGTCGCCATGACACTGTTTGCACTGCCGCGAGAGATCGCGCATCTTGTGACAGCCTTTCTGGCGCTTGATGAGATCGTCGTGTTGGTGGGATGTACCCGCAGGTCGGCGAAGACCCACGGGTTGAACCAGTTCCTGCCTGCGGTGAAAGAGCTCGATATGCACGTAGCGAACAGCACCTTTTGCCTACGGAGCGAAAAGCGTCGACGAAACAAGCAGAGCCACGTGCTTCGTAGTCGCCGCAAAGACCAACACCAACGCTCCCCACAACCTGCACCGGCTCCAGCTCCGTCTTGTCTGGACCGTTCGACATGTGTCTACCACAATAGCAGTCTGTGGAGCCTCTTGCTGAGGAATGACGTCTACGCCTCCATCGCACGAACCAAAATGGACGCGACCGAGGCACTCGGTCACCTCAGCTCTGATGAAGACGACATTGACATGCGCCAATCCGTCGCGATCGATATCCTCGAGACGCTGCAGCACAGGCGACAGCTGAACCATTTTGCACTCGCATGCACGCTCGTTGTCGCGCTTCGAACTTCGCTGCATGACGTGGTCGAGTGGATTCTTCTTCATTGGCGACTCGAGCACGTTCCGCCGCGGCTCCGCGCGGACGTGATGGTTGCGAGTTGTCAATACGACGATCAAGCCATCGGCCGACATGTGACTGACCAATTGCTGCTGCTCAGTGCACCGAACGCGCAGGCTTCACGATGTGTGCTGGTCGCGGCCACACGACACAGTCGTCTCGAGACTGTTCGTACTATGCTGGATTACACGTCTTCCCGTGGGCTCCTCGGCGTGGATGTGCTGCTAGACGCACTCGCGGCCGCTGCTGAAGGAGGGCGTTGCGACGCTCTCCGCTTGATTGTGGGCACTGCAGAAGCCCACGCTTTCGCTATCGATGGAACGCATGCGCTCGCGTGCGCATGCAGAGCCAAGCATCACGAAGTTGTTGCACTTCTGCTCGCTTCGTCACTCCCCATCATACGCAACAGCATTTCTGGAACACACTCAAGTTTGTTGGCTGCTGCGGTAGAAGGGGGCGACTCGGAAATCGTGGCGGCCATCCTTGCAGACCCTCAGACTGATCGATGGGACCCGCTCGCGCTTCAGCGTGCTGCCAGTGACGGAAATTCCTCCATCGTGAAACAGCTCTTAATGCACCAGTATTGCCGGCCTAGCGATATCGCGATCGCGCTCCGTTCCCTCGCTCGGTCCCCTGCACAGTGGGAGCTAGTGCGTGAGCTTGTGAGTCACGAACTCAGTCAGCGGCTGGACCCATGGGAACTTCTCGATGTCGTGTGCTCTGTCGGGAGCACCGAGTTGATCGTTCACATCCTGTCGACTTCAGCTGATGTAGGCAATTGCGTGGACCGGAAGTGCTGGCGTCCACTGGTCACGGCAGCGCGAAATGGTCACGACGAGGTGGTCGGTCAGATTCTTCAGGGAACGGGTGTGTGGCGAGCACTGTCGATGGATAACTCACTCGACAGCCACGTGGAAATGGCGGAGGCGTTACTTGCAGCTTGCCATGGAGGCCATCTTTCCGTGGCGCAGCAACTCATCACCCACGTATCTCTTGATATGATCCACCTGCTCCGAATAGTTGAAGCCGCTGCCGCCGCACCGTCGCCCTCAGTTCTCCTTTGGCTCATCTCGAACCACGCCGAAATCGTCTCTGAATGTGATCTGGAGGCAGCACTCCAGTACGCGTGCGCTCATGGCCGTACTGACGCTGCTCGCTTGCTCTTGGCCCAGGGTCGAGTGAGGTTTGCGGACGGGCTTCCGATTCAGTTTGCAGCGACATGTGGCGCAGTGGATCTCGTCTCTCTGCTGCTGGCAGATCCACGCGTCACCCATCGATACGATATCGAAGCAGCTCTGATTGATGCCTCCCGCGAAGGCCACACCGCCGTCGCTGCGTCGTTGCTCGCTGATCCCCGCCTTGAAATCACCGGAGGTACTGCCTTCCACGAAGCCGCCGATCGTGGTCACATCGGCGTGCTGAACATGTTGATGCACGCTCCTGTCATGTGGCGTGTACCTGAGGTGCTGGATCTGCAAGTGGCATACTCCCGTGCGGCTCGCCACGGCCATTATGCCGTCCTTTTCATACTCTTGAATGATCCGCGCGTACCGTTGCCACGCAATGGGGCGATCACACGAGTCGATGATCTTCCCAAACGAGCAGGCGACTCTGCGTGGTGTACGTTCCTGCGGCGATATCTTCGTCACCCACGAGTGGATCCGACAGCAGACGACAACCAGTTGCTTCGTGATGCGTGTCTGCAGGCGAAACGAGGAGTCGTGGACTCGTTGCTTCGAAGCGGCCGAGTCACGGTGGACTCGGCGATCCTCGACACTGCGGAGGATCTCGCGCGTCTCTCCAGTGCGCCCTCTACGCGCCGCATGTCGGCACGACTCGCGCGTCGCTATCGACTCCTTGGTGAGGATCTACGACGGCACTTAAGAAAGCAACCCTTTGTCTAGCTTTTGCCGGACGCGATACAAGTATGCACATTGAGAAATGTATATTACAAGCCAGAGCAGAGGCTCACGCGGGCAGCACGTCGAGGATGCCTTCGTACATCCCCTTTCGCACCTCTGGTTCGATCGTGCGCGCGAATTCGTCGATCGTCCGCGGCTTGACCACACCGGCGGTCGCTAGAGATGGCAAGAGATACGGCAAAGTCAGATGAACCACGAGGAACAATGAGTATATGAACAGCACACTTCCGCACCATCACAGTAGACGCGGTACTCGGCCTGCAGTGTCGCGTCCTGCAGATTGCGGCGGCGCACGGTACGCTGCGTGCGGCACGCGGTCGATGCCTTCGGGCGGGCGAGTTCCGAGTCACTCAATGCGTGCGCGTCGTCCTTGTCGTCGTCCGAAGGCTCGGGCGGAGGCGTCGGCGCCTTCTCCACCTTGAGTTCCGTCTTGTCGATCATCGCAAAGTACTACATCACACAGAGACAACGAGAATCAGCATCAAGCCGAGAGTGGCAGAGGCAGAGACGACGCACGGCGTTGAGGCTCTCGAGCGCGGCGTTGTGCTGCTTCTCCTGAGACTTGCGGCGCCTCGCGTGGCGCTTCGCGTCGTCGTCCCCCAGGAGCTCACGCAGCGACAGGTTGCGCTCGACAGCGGACGGCAGCGAGCGGCGCGCGCGGCGGTCACGGGGCATGGTGGGTGCTCACGGCGGGGTTTCTTTGAATGTGAGTTTCCCGCGCGAAAATGAAAACGGCGCGTGGACCACATCATATAGGTACGGGAGTGATGGTCTGTTTCTATTAGAAGCCCCAAGCACACCCAATGTCACCTGAATTCATATCGGCCTTGGCACAGTCATGTTTACGGATCTTGGATCGCATGCCCCAACAGCAACTCTGAAAACCGTCACTGCCAACAGCACGCAGCCAGTTCGCGCCAGCAGGACCACACGCGGATCCAACGCCATGATGCGTGAACTGCAGGCTCTCCGCGCAGACGTCGGCAGTTTGAAGAGGCGAATTGAGGAGCTGGAAGCCGAGAGGAGTACTGAGATCGCAAGGCTACGAGTCGAGATGAAAAACGGCATGGACATGATCAACCGGAGCATCAAGCGAATTGCTCGACCGCCGGCAGTTCGACCGCAGTCAGGAACGACCGTGGCCACCACGACCTCAAAGCCGATTCAGCCGGTGATTCGACCGCAACCAAGAACGACAGTGGACACCACGACCTCAAGGCCCACACTGAAGCTGCCCAAGTGCCCGCGAGATTTGTTCATTCTCTGGCAGGAGTACGAGTTCGGGCGTGACGGAGTGAAGCCTGCGAAGCTCTTGACGAGTGCGGAAAGAGGTGCAAACAAGTCTGCGTACAGTCGCCGGAAAGTCTTTTGGGACGCCATTGAGAGCATGGTGGGCCGGGGCCATACGAGCGACTCGGCGATTGACAGAGTCTATCTCGTGTACGGTCGCGATTTGTGCGTCACCGACATCCTCAAGAAGATGCGGGTTGATCGGCAGAGTGGAGGGCACCCAGAGCTTTTCTGAAGGTCGATTTCCTGTCCCAGATTCTGTCCATGTTCATGCGTACAAGTAGCATTTTTGGAGTGCATTGTGATTTCCATTTTTACGCATCGTTACACATCAACCTGCCAGTCCTTTCCTCTGCAGCGCTTAAACGCGTCTCCCAGTTATGCGTTGGCCGGTGCGTCAAACAGACCGACGAGCAGCGCCCTGTAGTCACCGCTCGTCTCGCCCTTGACGCGGTCCTTGAGCGACTTGTTGTAAATGCGCTGGTATTCCTTGCTCACTTCCTGGAGGAACGGGCGGAAGCGAACGAGCGCCACACTCAGACCGAGCTCGTCGGTGCCGAAGCCTTTCATCGTACTCTCGGCGTGCTCAGCGAACGTCTTGTACGGGTCCAGCGACACACCAACTGGTCCAGGACATAACCCCCTTTTGTCAGTCCCAGCAATCTCCAAAACCACGGACAGCCCGGCCAAAACGCACCAAAGTACAGAAGAGCTTTCTCCGCGTCTCCACCAAACTCCTTCTTGACCGCCACGTGGATGGTGTTGTTGTACTTCTTGGCATACCATGCATTGAGCATCTCGAAGTACTGGGGCGGGCTCGAGAACAGAATTTTGATGAACGTCTCCTCGTCCGTGCCCCACTTGCCCTCGCCAGCCTTGTAGAGCTTCTCGGCATCTTCTTGAGCCTTCGCATCCGTGTGGAATGCGGGGTTGAAAGGAATCAATTGCGACTGTCACAGCAACGACCATCGTGAGTTGGCGGTCCTGCTGTACACGTCCCAGACTTTGAGGCTCGCTCACCTGAACGGCCGCCATGATGACCTTCTTGAAGTCGCCGCTCAACTCCGAGTTGAGCACAACGCCAAGATCCTTGTTGTACTTCTCAAAGTACGTTTTCTTGAGCAGCGCCATCTCTTCCGGCGTGCGTCCGATCACAACCTAGTAGCACAGGCGTTAGAGTCAACAACTAGAAAATCCGCAATGCACATCAAAGAGCCTACCGGGTAGAGCAGCTTCTCGTTCGTGCCGGCGCCGCTGCATGCCTTGTTGAGGACGAGCGCCTCCATCTCGTTCAGCGGCAGGCAAAGCAGGCGCGCGAGGAAGCCAAAGTCGCCCGATGTCTCGCTGTCGATGAGCTTCTCGAGGTCCGTGCTGTACACTTCCTTGTAGCGACGCATGAGCAGTTCGCGGTCCATGTCGTTCATGCTCGTGAGCACGCGGATGATCGTGTTCTCGTTCGTGCCCAAGCCCTTGCAGGCCTTGTAGATCTCCTTCACGCCCTCTTCCACGTGTGGAGGGTAGTTTTGCGGCGCCGCGCGAGTCTCGTCAAAGAGCGCGGGGTAGTAAAAGTTGACGGTCATGGTCGAGCGAGTCCGGTCGGCGTGGAAGCAGATTGCGTGGAGGCAGATTCCAGAATGAAGGAGCGAGGCCTGACCGACCAGCTCCCTTCTTCAACTCCTCCCTCCCATGTTGACTGAAGTGAGTCCACAGTGTCGCAAAAACCTGTATATACCAATAGACTGCATGAACGTATCTCATGATATATCTCTTCCCAGAGGTTCTCACGTGTGATTGGTTAGTTCAAAGTGTACCCACGGCGTTTTGGCTTCTGGAAATCACTGCATTGGGTTCAAAAAGTGGGAGAATCAACTGGTCGGAATCAAGTACGTGTTTATGGAGCTAAGACGAGCCTCCCCTGGTGCCTTGTGCCTTGTGACTTGTATGAACGAATTATCACCTCTTGCCCGCGAGCGTCACCAGCAGCGCGTCCTGCTTGTAGAAGAGCTGCGTCTCGTACGCGCCGATAGCAGCGCCGATCGTGCCGTTGACACGCATCAGCAGCCCCGTGGTCGCCGTGCGGAAGATCGCCGCAATGGCTTCCACACTGATGAAACCCTCGACGCTAGCGGCCATGCACTTGCCAATCGTTCTCGCGTGCGGACACAGCGGAAGCGTCTCGCACTGATGTTCCTGGCAGCACGAGTAGCAGCCCTTCGACTTCGCCGGAATGAAGATGGGCTCAAAGTCATCCGGCGCGAACCGAGCCAGCGGCACCGTGTAGTACGAGTCGCACACAAGACCGTTGCTCACTAATGAGACACGAGAACAAAACGTCAGGCATTTGTCCATCCGTACAAGAAAAATGTGAGCGACCCAGGTACCGCTGCGCTGCTTCTCGCACGGATACAGCAGGAGGTCGACCCCCGTGACCGTGATGTTCTCGCTAAACGGGTTTTGCAACTTCAGCGACGTGGGCATCTGGTTCAGATGCAAAATCGAGGGCAGGTAGAGCATTGACGACGTCACGAGCGATGGTGTGTCGGGAAAGAAATCCGGTAGCGTCGGCAGCAACGAAGGAATGCGCAGCGCAGCCAGTGCCGGCTGCAGCACATCCAACGGCGTGCTCTGCCTCGAACCACCAATGACGATCTAGGAGAACGAAACGTCAGACAATTTTGTCTACATGGCAGCCGCGAGAAAAAGCCGCCGCGCTTACCTCTTGCGGTTTGCCACCCGTAAAGTACCCGGTGACAAAATTTGACAAAAACCGCGTGGCAATCTCCAAGTCAGCTGCCGCAGGATGAAATGTGAACGTGCCACGTAGGATCGACTTGTGGCCACAGCAGTCGAGCACAAAGTTGTCCACCTTCGCTTCGCCCATCCGTGCCTGGGAGCTTAATACGTCCAACACGAGCTTGCCCAGCGCAGTCTTGACAATCGACGGGTTGGTGATTTCAAACGACATGTCCATCGTCATCGACTCCTTCGTGCCTGCGAGAATGTCGATGCTCAGAATCTGAACTGGTGGGTTTTGGAACGAATCCATTCCTGGAATCTGAGGTGCCCCAGCGATCGGCACACCAGCCAGTGGCAGCATCCCCATACGCGTATTAACGTCGGGGAACGCGCCTTGCTCGGATACCGGTGATTTGGATGCCGTGATGCGCATGGTCACATTCCCACTCTTTGTCAGCATGTCCGTCACAAACAATGCCATGGCAGCCGCGGCCGATGCGTCGGGAAATTCAATCGGGTAAAACTGGGACATGTTGAGGCGAAAGTATCCGTTCGGGTACTGCTTGTACTCACACAGCTCGCGGTCGGACGTCAGCGTGCCCATGTTGGATTTCTTTCCGTCTTGAAGCGTCAGCGCCACCGACACGTTGGATATATCAAGAGGAATCGAAATTGACGCTGGCATCTTCATCGTCGCCGTCAAATCCGTGCGCACACGCATCAGCGTGTTCGAGGCTGAGCTGTTCGTGGCTACCTCCATGGCCACATCCAGCTCGCGCATTTCCAGACCGGAGATCAATTCAAAGCCGGCTTGAACGCCGGGGAAGCTGGTCTCAATCTTGAGCCCAATCAACGCCTTGTTCATCCAGACACAAGTCGGGTACTGGATGGCCGCGATCGTGACCTGCACGCGTGAATCCTCCCCTCTCAAATATCGAGAGAAAAAGCTGGCGACACCGGCACTCACGCTGCCACTCGTGTCCACCTTGGGATCAATCTTTCCCCTCAAACTCAACTTGTTGTCGCCCAAGTTCAGGTTCATTGAACCACTCAGCTCGCCAAGGTGGTCTCCCGACTCCACCAGTCCCATGCTCAGCTGCACGGTGCCGATTGACACGGCAAACAGCGATGGGTTCAAAAGCGAGATGTTGGTCAGGAGTGTTTCGCCGTGTGGTGTCGCCACATCGCCTGGTAACGAGAAGGCGTCGATGGTTACAGCTTGAAAGTTGTCCATACCATGGAGTTCCGACGTAATATCCATCGGTAGACCCTTGAGGTCGAGCATGCCTAAAAATCCACGGACGATGAGTATCGTTGGTTAACATACGATCCATGATGGGGAAGCAGATGAGCGTACCCAGAGCGCCTTGAGCGACCACATTCATGTGTCCCTTGAGCCGTAGTTGGACCTTCTTCTGCTTGACGGATTCGCGAACAAATGCACCAAATGCTTTGCCCTCGTCCTCGAAATCCGTCCGCGCGTCACACCGCACGGATACATTACTCACTTGCACCAAGCGTCCGTCCACAATATCCACTTGGTGCGTACTGAGAGTGCCAAGCAGAAGTTCACGGTTCTGGTCTTCCACTGAGGCATACAGACCGACGCTCATGTTGATGCTTTGAAGTTGCAGCGCCGACAGCGGTCCAAGCGGGCTGGATGCTTCGACGGTGACGTTGGTATGGAGGCCGATGAAGGCGTTCTCCTGGCCTTTCGTCGGTGCGTCCAACGCGATCCCTTCGAAGAACATGCGCCCCACCAACGGTTCCTTTCGTGGCGGCAACGAAGCTGGAATGTGAAGGCCCATCATAGCGTTGTTAAAGATGTCGACGCTCGTAGCACGTGGCGAGCATGCAACGACAGTCATGTCTGCGGCCGTGTTGCTAAGGAACTTGGAAATGAGACTGCTGATCGCCACAGGGTTCTTGCCCAGCATTCCGCCTTCGAGTTCGAGCAGATTATACCCATGGGCCATGTCCTTGGTCTCGGTCTTGATCCCTGCGCAGTACGGATGCGACGGATCGTCCCGCGTGATGTTAATACTCGCTTCGCCCGCGGTCATCAAGTGGGCCACGTGGCTTGTCGCACTGGGTGTCGGGTAGTGGGCGTCCATGCAAATGCGACCAACCGGTCGGATGCTCACGGTGGACGGATTGTAGAGACACGTCTTGATCGTCGCGAGGACCTGTGTCTGCGTGGACTTGTCCATCGCGATGTCGGCAATCTCCATGCGCTTGAGACCGTCCATCCCATTTGACGTCATCATCTTCTGCAGCTCGATATTCGACGCGCTCAAGTGGATCAGGCCCGCGAGTAGCGACACCGACAGTGAGATTTCCCCTCGGATCTCATAGTCGAGCTTCTCCGACAGCATGAGATCACGCGCGAACGCGTCCCAAGCCGTATGGTTTGAGATACGCAGTGTCGTATTCTGGAAGTTCTGAGCGTTGTGGCCGTGGGCGACGGCCATCGCAGGCGTGGCAAAGAGCCCGACCGCCGCCTCCTGGTAGACGATCGTAAAGTTGGTCGCCTCAATGCGCGCCGGGAAGGGCGATGACGAGTCCACGTCGAGTCGCACAGACAGCGTGAGCGCGTCGCGCTGTGGACGCGTGAGCTCCATGCGCTGGATCGTCATGGCCGTGGAGGCGATAGCATTCGTGGCGATGCGGTGCATCTGCGACTTGACGATGAGCAGCACGACCACAAGCAGCGCGACAACGCCGCTCACGACGAACGCGATACGCCGCAGCCGCGAGCGGCGCGGTGGCACCTTGCTGTCACGCGCCCAGTTGACATCGACGCTCTCTCCTAAAAGCGGTTCCTCCACGTCGCGCTCGTCCACGCGGCGCAGCGAGCTCATGGTTTCTTGAGGATCTCCCTCTCCTTCAACCAATTGGCCTCTGAAAGCTGATTTTGTTCTCTGGGTGTGAATATCCACATTGACGGGAATTAGTATATAGAGGTTGCAGGCCTCAATATGGCTGCGTTCGTATCGCGCCAACAGAATGGCGTCGCGTGGTGCTGAGCGGGAGCAGGACGACACGCGCGGAGACGACTCCGTTCGAGACATCAGCGGAAGACCGCTGGCTTTTACCATCGCGCGTGAAGTCGCAATGGCGCTGGGCGTAGAGACGGGCGATGAGCTACGCGCGTCGGAAGCCGCGACTGGTCGCAAGCGCTGGCGGTTGTCCGGTGCGGAGGACGAGCAGCAGCAGCACAAGCGGCGCATGATGGTGCGAAGACTGGAAATTTCGCGAGACCAGCCAATCCAGCTAGTGGCATTTCTTCAGCGACGGCAGGCGGCGCAAGTGCCTCCGTGCAATGCCGACGACGACTCCCCGCAGTGCACGATCTGCCTGGGCACAATGCAGTCACGAACAATAACGGACGGCGACTCACTGCTTGAGGCGCTTTCATGCGGTCATGTATTCCATCGTCGCTGTATCAGCCGCTGGGTCAGCTACAATCGCTGCTGCCCGATCGACCGGCAGCCACTCGATTGATTCCGCTTACGATTCTACAGTGGTCATGACGACTTCGCGGATGCCGTTCGACGAAATGAGCACGCACTCGTGGACGTCCAGCGCCTCCCGTGCAGTGAGTTCGTGCTCCTCAACGAAAAAGCCGACTTCCAATTGCGCGGGCCGCTCGGTCGGAGGCTTGACTCGCTTCGCTACGTGGGCCATGCCTTCGGCAGTGTACATTGCGAGCATGCGGTCACTCGAGATTTCGCGAACATTGCGGCTCGTGCAGAGGAGACACGCGTGGATAAAAATGCCATTGATGGCGGTGCTGTCGCCCGCTCTGCCGATCTGCGCGTCGACGAAATCCGTCGTGAGATGCGAGATGCCTCCACAGTTGGAGCAGACACAAGTTGCGGGCGGGGGGTGGCCAGGCGTGGGCACGTACAGGTGGCCCAGAAGAGGTGCCAGTAACCGAGCGAGCATCGCCGCCGTTTCAATCTGGTAGGTGACACTGTTTATCGTATGGTCCAGTTTCCGCAGCTTGAGGACGATAATTTTGGCGCGAGAAGACTGCGTCGACGTGCCAATCGCGACGACATCAGGCAGCCGTCGACTGAACGCGATTGAGGATTCGCGGTCAGGAACGTGGAGGCGTTCGAGAATCTCGTTGCTCTGACAAATCAATGTTCGTCAGTAAAGCAATCACCATACGCTCAGGTCTCTATCGTTTGGACGTGTACCTTAACGACGACAACGGCCGCGAGGCCATCAATACCGAAGGTCAGATCGAAGACAGCGGCGTCTTCCGCACTGAGAAGGACTCGCACATCCACGCCTCCGTTAGAGTGGGCCTGCCTTGTGTGCTTGTGACCCACTGATGATGACCGGCGTCCGCGCACCACCACGTCGCTCGCACCAACGGCCTCTTCCTCTTCGAAATCCTTCATGAAATCACTCTCCGTGTACTTGCGACTTCGATTGCGTCCGTTTTCTGACGACGAGTCGCTATCAGAGTCATGCTCAATGAGCCCTACACGAGTAGCCCAATACACACGTCAGCGGGCAGAGAGAAAACCAGCACGTAATTAACTGTACGTACCATCCACGACGAGATCCAGCTCATTCGAATTCTTGGCGGCACGGCTGCTCGCATCCAGCGACTGAAGACGAAAGAAATCGTCGACTGTCTTGATCGGTGACTCATTCCGGGTATCGCCGTCGTCGAGCTGTTCGGTAACTTCCGAGAGCGTTCCTCCGAGGCTGCTGCGCGTGCTTATTCGGTTGAGCTTCTGCTTGGAGCTGCTAAGCGCGGTGACTTGCATTTGCATGTGGCGCCGCTTTGGAGAAAACATTCGCGGCGGAGGTATGATGTCCGCCTCCCGCGCAAGTAGACCTCCTGCTTTCGCTAGCATGGGATACATCATTGTGCCATTGGTCTGGGACCACACATTCTCTTTGATGGCCAACTGCGCACGAGCCCACTGCTGCGGGACGGTCTCCAGTGTCGGAAAAGCGTCGTGCATTCGCAGCTGCCGACTAGTCTTCATGCTTTGAGTCTCGACCGCCGTCCACGGTTCATCATCCAGTTCGATTCGCTCTCCAAGGTAAAACAGCACCTCTCGTCGATAGTCTGGACGTCGCGATATGGGGTTCTCGCGAATTACCAGCCGGCGGAGCTCTCGCAAGCCACCAAGCAATTCGATCTCTCCAATATCACGTAGTTCATTGTTCGCCACATTCAGATCCACTAACGCCGGCAGTTCTTGGACTCCCTCGAGTGACTGGATTTGGTTCACTGACAGGTCAAGCACCTTGAGATTAGAGAGTCTCGCAAGCGGAGGGAATGCCGTAAGATTGTTATGGCATAGATCAAGCCATTGGAGAGATGCGATCGTGGCTGGTGATTCGAAAGAGGCAATCTCGTTCCACGCGAGGTCGACGACCTTGACAACTTGCAGTTGGTTCAGACACGCGTCAACGGCCGGCAGGGAGCAGCAGTTGATGCGCAGCGACTCGAGTTTCTTCCACACGGCCAACGGCGCCCCTGCAGCAGTTGCGGGTGACAGAATCTGCGTGAGACTCTCGAGCGGAGTGTGTTCAAGACGGAACTGGCGTAGCTGATTCGCGAAGAAATGCACATTCCCCAGCACAGCAATCTCGGTGTGGACTATTTCGATAGCGCGCAGCGAAGGAAAAATGTCCATCTCAATGGGCGAGCGCAGCAAAGACTGTTGGTGGATCCGCAGTCGCCGGACTTCTCGTAAAATCGTCGAGAGCTTGAGCACTTGAATGTGGCTGCTCATCTTGATCTTGAGCTGTGCCTGCGGCTGGATCGTCCACGCCTGGATCACATTGGTCTCCGGATCGCGCTTGGGCTCAAGCGCCTCGTGGAGACGAAACGCCAAGTAGTTGATCTGCTTGGCGCCGAGCACGAGGTCGCAACTCTCGAGTTCGTCCACGTGTTGTTGAAGTTGCTCCTCGAGCGAGCGCAGAAATGCCTCGTCTTCCAGCGCGTCGAACGTAATCTGCGGTCGCGCCATAGCCGATGGTCCAGAGGGAAAGAATCTCCCATTGGGCGCGTCCCGCTGCACGCGGCGCCGCGACGGCGAGAGCAACGCCGAGACTTCGCTGCGGTCGGTCATGGGGATCGCACTTGTCTGGGTTCTTTTCAACGTTGGAGACCCTTCTTCGGGTGTGTCCCTAATTGTATTCAAACACGGGACATTCGGGACTGAAGACTCATAGTCGAATCCCTTCTGGGGTTGGAAGAAATTCGGGACACGTTCACTGTTTGCCTCCCCCCTTTTAGACTGATTCCGATCATTGCGAGGCGAAGAAGCCGAGCCATCCCAATCCGCGCCGCCACCGCATCTCCGGAAGGGAGCGGAGGAGCGAGAACGGAGCGAGTAGGAGCAAGAGAGGAGCCAGGCGACGCGCGTCCCCTTGCAGCAGCAGGACGCCCACGAGCAGCACGAGCCAACGGACGGTTGGGTGATCGACTGTCTCTCGCTTGCAGCACTCCGCGAGTGCGCGGGTCGAGAGAGAGCGGGGCACCCACGAGGACGACGTCGACCACGACCCATCCGGCGGACGAGAGGGAGGAGAGACGCAGCGGCAGCAGCAGTAGCGACAACACGGCAGACAGCAGCAGCCGGGCCCCCGCGGACGACGCGCCGCGCCCAGCAACCGTCCAGATCGTCGTGTCGCCGCCTCCGCCAGACAAGAAGCTGCACCACATGGAGCGATTCCCAGCCGAGAACCAAAAGCGACGCAAAAAGTCCCAGTCCGAGAGCAGCATCCACAGTGCGTTACCCAGCATTTCTCTCTTGGAAGAGACAGCATCTGACCTGAGTTTCGATCTTTTTGCAGCCGACGACGAGATGGACGAAGAAGACCTCGCACTCTTCCAGATTGTGGTCGAAGACCTGCGCGTCAAGTCGACTGTCGGGTGGCAGAATGCCGTCAAGTCCCTCACGTCGGCGCTGAACCACATTGATCGCGACGAGTCGCAGCGGTTCCTCGAGTACGCCTTTGGCCGCATTGTCAGCATTATGCTTGACCAGCAGTACGTTGAGAGTCCACCTACTGCTACTCACTGGACAGCTGACTGACTGTGGGTGCATCAACAGCTCCAGCAAGATCGGCGCCGTCGAAAAGTCGTGCGTCACGCAGACTCTGGCCGTGTCGATTCCGCTCATTGTCGCGCAGCTCAAGAGCGGTCGGTACGCACAAATCCTGCCCATTCTCGTCATGGTCTTCAACAAGAAGCGCACGTTTTACAAAGACCTACGGACTTCAGCCATGATGGGTAGCTACTGGAACAAAGTGGGCGGTGCACCGGAGGTGCGCGCACAGTGCATCGCAGCGTTTTGCGAGCTCAAGGGCTTCCACTTGCTGCTTGAAACGCTGGAAGTGATCATGAAGACTCTGGATGTCGAGGACGTCAAGGAAGAGGAGGCAAACGAAAGCAAAGACGACAGCGCGACGCCTGCCACGCCCATGGATATACTCGATAGCGATGACATTCGCATTCTGCTTCAAGCACTGCTGGATTTCCGAAGTGCCGTGCCAGACGAAGTTATCGCGCGGCTATGTACGCTGATCATGACGTACTTTGTCCGCATTCCCGAACCGCTGCTCAAGCGCGAGTCAACCGATGCAATCGCGGCGGTCGTGGCGATTGTGCGGCGCTTTGTGGACGCATCCGTCGTGATGGGACCGTCGATCAACGCGCTGTGGCTCGATCTAACGCTGCGGTACGTCGATTCATCGTCGCTACCGCTGCGGCTATTCGGTCTCGAGCAAATGAGCCAGATTGTCAACTGTGCGCGGACCTCGCAACCCTTCCCGCCTCGGTACCTAGTGCGCAACGCCGGAACGGAAGCCGTGAACGGCATCTACACGTTGAAAACCGACGCCGGCAGTGCGACCTACGTACTGAAGAAGGAAGACACAGGCCAAGTGTTCACCCTCTTTTGCTGCACTATGAAAAGTGGGCTGAAGTGGTGGTTTATCTCGGAAGCCGACAAGATGCAACCCGGTTCGGATCAGGACGTTGACTACTATCAGCACCAATCCCAGTTCGAAGAACGGATTCCACCAAGGAACCACTGGATGCCCATTGGGAAAGGAGAAGCACCACCTCCAGAATTGATTCCCGAAGTCGTTCGTGAAGATGAAACCGACGAGAATTTTGATGCAACTCGCTTTGACCATGTTTTGGGGGCGTGGGTCATTGAGAAGCGCATCACCGAAACCATTTTCGGCGACCGCATACATCGCGAAGTGGTCTCACGCAGTGCGCCATTGGTCAAGTTTCTCGCCGAGTCCAACAAGCTGAGCGAGCATGCGCTCGCCATCATTTGGGGGTCGTGTCTGCAGAAAGACCGCGCGCTGGTCGACGAGATCCACAACCTGCTTATCTCAACGGTTCCTTTCCTGTCGGATGAACTTGTGCTCAGGCTCGTCGGCCAGATCAACCACACGCTGGAGAAGAAAAGACAGAAGCACGAGACGATCACCGACATTGTTGCCTTCTTGGAACGACTTGCGAGTGCGTCGCCTGGCTTCTTCAATGAAAAGACGCCGGGCATCACGGAAGAAGTGCTTCGGTTGCTGTGGTCCATTCAGCGATCCGGCGGCATGGAGTCTGCACAACCCCATCGGTTGAGCCGGAACCTACGTGACTTTTTTCAAGGCGGATTGCGAAGCGAGCACGGCGAAACTCTGCGGAGAGAGTTTCTCGCGGAGTGTGTCGATGTCATAAAAAGCTCGTGTTTTCATAGTGAGACGGCTGGCGAGTCTGCGGTCGAAGTCTCGGTTGCGTCAACTTCTCTGGAACTGCTCAAGTTTCTGATCGATTCCTACGGCGTGGAGATGTCGGCGGTAATCGAGTCACTGAATCGGGACCACGAATTGGTCAGCCTATTGTTTGACGAACTCGTGGCGTTCGTTGGCCGCAGTCGCGAGAAGCAACCGACAATTTTGGCGGCCGTCTACCAAACTGGCATCGGCCATCGGCTCGAGCTCATCCACTATATCCATGTGCGCTGCCCTGTGCTGGAGCTCAGTGTCGACCAGATTCGGCGTCTTTGGGATGCGCTGTCGTCGTCCGCAATCGAACGAGAATGCTGTTTGGCATTTTTCAACCACAGTAACTATACAGGCGCCCACCAAGACGACGTCGCTGGACACGCCGACGCCATGGTGGAAGATCGTGCGGGTGTGATCTCGTCTGCCTTCTCGACAGATGTTCGGCACTTTATTTTCAACGACCTGCTCTGCCAGCGCACCGATTTTGCCACGCTCGGGCCACTCGGCTACCACTGCTTCCACACTTATTTCGTCAGCGTCAACGCACAGGTTGTCGCGAGCAGCCAAGACACCATGGTTCCCATTGGTATTGGGCGGATCCTCGGCATCGATGCGTTGTGGGGGATTGCCTTTTTATCGCCACTTGATGTTGCTAAGCCAGCGTCGGACGAGTTGCTGCGTGTGTACCGCGGCGTGTGTGCCCGTGGAGACGACGCAACGTCCGCCGAATGTGTGAAAGATTGTCTGCATCGCATTCTCACACATCTGTCGGCCGTGAACGATACCAGTTCGGACGCTCTGAGGCGCGTGCAACAATCCACCCAACTCTTGAACGGATTTGTGGACAGTATGAATCAGCAAGCACAAGAAGACAATGCCTCAGCATCGCCGCTGCTGACTTTGGGTGTGCCCCACGGACGGAGCGGTCGAGGAGCGATCTTCAAGGTCAAAGTAATTGCCCAACGGATTCCAAGCACTGCGGGTGGTGGAGCAGGTGGCGGAGGGGTAAATGTGCAGGAGAACGCATTTCGCACGTTGTCCACGACCGTCTTTGCAAACATGACGCTTGGTCAACTGCGAAAACAACTCGAGCGGCTAGTGGGGCATCCCATCCAGCAGACGAAGATCTTGTGCGCTGGTGCGGCGCTTTCTGGCGATCAGAAAACGGTGACCGACTTGCGGATCACTGATACCAGTGAACTGAGAGTATTGCTCTTCAACTCGGTCGTGCAACGCCCGCTGTCTCCCGATGCAGACCAAGCGATGGATACGGTGATGGACGCGAGCCCAAGCAATTCCGTCGGAAGCCTCATCTCCCAAGATGCCGAATATTTTGAGGTGCTATTCCATGTGCTGGACGTCGTCGCGGCACACCCAACGATTCACAAGTCGCTGTGGGATTTGCTGAACAAACTGCCCACGAATGCCCAACTCTTGGGTCGCGTCCTTCGATTGGGCGGTGGCGACGCTGTTCGCAACGCCTCGCTTCCAGATGCGGTTCCTGTTCCAGACGGTGACGGCGACACACACATGAGCTCGGATTCGCCGTCGCCGACTTCTCCTATCGTGGCCGACTTGAAAACCGAGTGGATGTCGCTGCTGGGGGAATCGTCGCATAACAAACCGATCTACATTTTGCAGATTGTCGATTCGCTGCTACTTCCGTCACAGCTGTCCAAAATGCCGTTTGCCGATGCGTTCAAGGCGAGATTTGTTTCCGGCGGCGGCTTTGATGCTGTTCTTGCGTATTTCCTGGCGGCTGATGTCCGATCGAGTCTTTTCAACGAAGGAGCGGCCGTCGCCCTTCGAATTCTGCGGAGCTGTTTGTTTGACGCACGGAACGACGAAGCGCATGGTGACGATGAGCCCGAGTTTGGAGCAGGTGCACTTACAAACGGCGAAGGTGTCGCCAATGAGGACGTGAATGGCGTACAGGTAAAGCCCAAAGACTACGTGCGGTTGGCACTAAAAATCGCCGACTTGATCGCTGCCGAGTATTCGCCCGCCGAGAATGTGAACGAGCACTCGACCAGTGAGTCGGAGCGCATTCTGATTGATGCGCTGAAGACGATACGATCGATCGTTGAGCGAGAACGCGAAGCCGCTGAAGCCTATGTGACGAGCGACTCGCTTGGCGGTGCGATGATGGCCAACATCCTTCTCAACGGCTCCAACGAGCAAGTTCGGGAACAGTGGCTCCTCTCGATTCAAGCCGTGTGTCGAGTCTCCTCCACATCTGTGGACGCTGGCATGTCGTCGGTGGTCTTGGTGTTTGAACGCATGATTGCGTCGATCGACCGCATTGAAGATGTCTCGGTGCCTTGCGATCAGTACTTTCGACTGTTGCGTTTTCTGGTGCAAGAAGACCACCTCGTCGATCACTGTTGCACGCTCGCGCGAGCCGTTTTAAGGAAGATCCACGGCGGCTTCTCGGCCAAGTTTTTGGCAAGCAACGAACGGTCCACTGAAGTTCTCACCGGTTATCTCGAATTTCTGAGGGATGTGCTGCTACACCAAACGGATCTACGCAACGAGCTCGCACGCGAAATGGTCGAAGTGGTTTACGACGACTGCTTGTTCACGTTGCCGTCCGAAGACCGTCGCCGTTGTCCACTGTGTGTATCCAGTGAAACCCGACGGCCAGCGTTCAAGCTGCTCGCGACTGCGATCTCGTCTCATGCTCCGATCATCCACGATCTTCAGCAACGGCTCGTGAGACTCTTCACGCGACCAGATAATTCCACCGCTGCGCAACAACAGCAGCTTCGATGGGGCCAAGAGACCAATGTCGAGACGCGCCGTAACGGCGAGCATGTCGGGCTCAAGAACCAGGGCTGTTCGTGTTACATGAACTCGTTCCTGCAGCAAATCTTCATGCACCCGACGCTTCGCTACGGTTTGTTGGCAGCGCAGGTGGCTGCACGGCAGACCCCAATCGAACCCACGAAGGCTGAAGCTGAGCAAAACCCCGAGCGTCTGATTGGATGCCGCATCGCTCTGGAGTGCATGAATGGTCGAGTGTATGAGGCGACGGTGACCGGGTTTGAAGAGGGGTCGCGTCGTCATCGGCTTCGTTATGATGACGGCAATGAAGTGAGTTTTGTGCTGTCGGAGGGTCGACCAGGCAATGAGAATGGTCGGTATGCGATCATGCAGACGGAGCTCACGGGCATGGACGCGACGCTCGAGGTGCTGCGGCAAGTGCAGCGCACGTTTTGCTACTTGCAGGACAGCGAGATGCGATACTTCAACCCCAAGGCCCTTGTCGAATCGTGCAAGTGCCTGAACTTGGAGTTTTCTGTGTACCAGCAAAACGACGCGAGCGAGTTTTGCGACAAACTATTGGATCGGTTAGAGACCGGTCTCAAGAGTACGCCGCAAGGCACGCAGTGCTTGACGCACACACTTGGGGGCAAGCTCATCTCTCAGAAACTGCCGCAAGATTGTGGTCATCGGTATGAACGGGAGGAGCCTTTCATTCGGCTTGAGTTGCAGATCCGCGGCAAGGAGAGCATTGAAGAATCGCTCACGAGTTTTGTCGAAGGCGAGCTCATGGATGGCGACAACAAGGTTGAGTGTGAACTGTGCGGTACCAAGAAGGCAGCCATTCGTCGCACGTGCTTTGGTGCACTGCCCAACTTTTTGATCCTTCATCTCAAACGATTCGATCTCGACTATACGACATTTGAGACCGTCAAGCTAAATAACCGCTGTGCGTTTCCAATGAACCTGAATATGAAGCCGTACACGAAGGAAGGCCTCGAGGAGCGCGAGAAGGCTAAGAAGGATGGCGCGGCCGCGACAGCCAACGACACTCCCGACGAAGGGACGATTGATTCAGACGATGATGTAGCGGATGAAGCCGTGGAAGGTCAAGGCCAGGAGGATGTCGACATGAAGGATGCCGAAATGCACCCCGTGGAAGCCGATGGTGATGGCGACCGTGCCTTCGAGTATCGCCTGAAGGGCATTTTGGTGCATTCCGGCGTGGCGCAAGGTGGCCACTATTACTCGTTCATTTACGACCACGTCTCGGAAAAATGGTTCAAGTACGATGACGAAGACGTGTCGCCGTTCGATCCGGAGAATATCGAAGCCGAGTGCTTTGGCGGCGTGCAGCGACGCACGTGGCACGGCTCGAACAACTCGATGGAGATGGAAGTCTTCAGCAACGCGCTGATGCTCTTCTACGAAAAAGTCGAGCCGACCGACACGGAGTATGCTGAGTCATTGGCACAGAGTGCGGCCAACGGGACCGGATCTCCGTACGAGACCGAAGTTTGGCGAGCCAACGAGATCTTCTTACAAAACTCGTACGTGCTCGACGTGGAGTTTCACGAATTCTTGCGGGAGATGGTCCAATCCAAATATCTCAAAGACCAACCTTCGCGTCCTGCCGCGCGCATCGCCGACGCCGAAGACTCCACACCGCCAGCGGCTCCAGTCACAGCGGGAATCGTGAGTCCGAGCTCGGACGAGGCAATTCAGACCACGCTGGCGCAGATCGGCACTGAGTTTGTCTTGAGCGTGTTGCTCCACTCGCGCGAGAAACACGGCATTGCACGATGGATCACGGTACTGGCGTCCAAGTTTGCCAAGTACAAGCCCATCTGCGTGCAGTATTTCGAAGCGTTGTCGACGGCCCCCAAGCAGGTCGAGTGGACGCGCAGCATTCTATTTGAGTCGCCGGATTCGATCGCGCGCCAATCGTTTGTGCACTTGACGTCGCGTGCACTGACTGCGTACGAAACCCACATAAGGACGTCGGCGGAGTCCCAATCACCTCACGACGTGGCGGTGCTCGGTCAGTTCCTCGGCGTACTGATAGAGTTTTTGGACCAGACGCCCGTGCTCCAGCAAACCCATCTCGAGGAATGCTTCATGTTGATCCGTAACTGTGCCGACGGCTCGTCAATTCTGCGCGAAGGCATGCGCAGCCGTGACATGATTGCGCGGCTCATCAACTGCTTTTTGGGCGACCGTGCTCCGCTTGCCCTCAAAGAGGCGTTTGCGTCGACGCACGTGTACCGCACGTCCAACCGGTATGCGTCACCGGATTTCCAGCACTTGCTTGAAGCGATCATCGCGATTCTCGGGTTCCCAAGGCGCACGGCCGAGCCGCTCGTGAACGAAAGCAACACGCACTACCCGCAGCGTGTAACACTATCCGAAAAGGCCGAGCTCGCCCTCACAAGTATATTTGAACAGTATCAGAACCCAGAGCGTTGCAGTCTCGACAGTGAGAGTCTCCAGCGATACCTCAGCGTGTGCATGAGCTGCTCAATCACGACTCCAGCGGTCCAACAAAAGACCCATGGGATTCTTTCCAAGTATGGCAAGCCACTGACGTCATCCGCAACTTCAGCCACGTCGAGCTCGCCCACAGAACTCGAGTTGGACGGTTTCTTGACCTACTACACTGACGCGGCCTCAGCCGCAGCAAAGAATGTGTATCAAGATCTGCGTGCCCATGGCTATGGCGACGATCTCAAACGCAATGACGAGCTCGCTGCCGCAGCGCCACCGTCACAGTCCGTCAACGGACTGGACGGTTTGAGTGATCTGAGTCGCGGTGCGCTCCTGAACGATGTCTTTTTCGATTCGGCTCTCGAGGAGGACGCTGAGACGGTTGGTGACATGCTGATACGCGTCGTGGACGGCGACGTGGCGGCATCGGCGTCGTTGCTGCGGTCGCTGCTGCAATGCATGGCAAGCACTGAGACGGGCTGGAAGGGCCAGCCGATCATCGACACGTGCTCACAGATGCTGCAGACGTTGCTAGCGCGTGGTAGTGACCACCAAAATGAGATGATCGACATGGCGATGGTTCACCCGGAGTTTGGCTTGCTCACGACGGCCGAGAACCGCGAGCGCGTTCGCCAACGGTACGCGAATAGCACCCTCGTGCCGCTGTTTGTGTACCGCCAGATCGTCGCCGTAGTCGATCTCCACCACACGATCCCGGCCGTGGCCACGTGGCTCTCGACAAATCGGCGTCGATGGGAGTGGACATACGAGTGGCTGCGACTTGAGTCGCTGCGTCCGTCGCTTGGCGGACGGCTCGCGGTCCTGTACCGCGAGTCGAGCAAGTTGGAAACGCTGTGTCGCTTGGGGGAGGCGCTGGGCATTCCGTACCGCGAAGAAGAGCGCCACTATGTGGTGGAAGGTGCCGGTTTTGAGCCTGTCAACGGCGTGTACAAGAGCACTCCGCAGCAGTACGACAACTGTACGATCTACATCTGCACCAAGGAAGACATCGAGTATACGCTTTTCCGCTGCAGCATGCCCAGCAAAGCGAGGCGCTGGTACATTTCGTACTCGCCCAACAAGAGTCTACTGGGCACGGTCTCAGACGAGGACTACTACTTTGTGCCGTGCCAGATTGACGACGATGCGCCGCCCGAGTCGGGCTGGCGCGTGTGGACCAAGAACGAGAAGGCCCAGGCACCGCCGCCAACCGTACGATTGCTCATGTCGACAGTGGCGTCTGACAGCCACGCCACGCAGCAAGTGTTGGCGTCTGAGAGTGGCTTTGGCGGCGACGTGGACTGCGGCGAGGCCGACGTTGACGCGGACGCTGACACCGTCGAGTACGAGGACAGCGAGGATGAGATTCGCGTGAGCAACGAGCGGTTCCAGGCCGTGCATCTGGACAACCAGGACGAGGGCGACCGCTCGCGGAGTCCAAGCACCGACGACTTTATGTAAAACATCCGCGCACGGCATTGCTCACGCAGACTAGAAGATCCACCCGCATGCGTCAGATGAAACGGAAGCGTAGAGAGGAGCGGGTTGGATTGGATTGGAGCTAGGAACTGGATGAGAAACGCGGAAGAAGCGAGCACTAAGTAAGAAAGACTGACCAAAGCATTTGCATGTGGACGCAGTCTGGCTGGCTCAGTCACGCACGAGCTCAACAATCTTCACGTGCGGAAAAGGAAGGAGTGCGACACGACGGCCGCGGTTTCTCACCATGGACGCATCCGCCGACCAGTTCGCGCCGACCGCCATGTTGCCTTGAAGGCAGACATTTGTTGAAGGCGAGGAGTTCAGAAGTCAGATCCACGTTCTGCTTGAAGCGAACAGCTAAACGGATGCGGCCATCCTCTCTCTGTAAGAGCATGGTGTGGATGGTGTGGATGGTGTGGACGATGTGCGGACCTGCCATCACCAGTGCCAGTGACCAGCGCGTCCACATGGCCGGGTGCCCATCCGCCCGGCTCTTGCCCCAACCAGGGTGAATATTCGAAGACCATCTGGCTTGACGCAAAAGAAGAAACTGCACCTGCTGGTGTCCTCTTTGTGGACGGACTTCTACACAGAGGCGCAGACCATGTAAGAGGCCTCGCCGCATGGACTGGGCGACGACAGGAGACCCAGCAGCGGAGAACATTCTCGGCCGAAAGAACTGTTCCGGCGCATTGGCCTTCTTACTCTCTACGCTATCAAGGCGACAGCGGTCTCAATTTCGTTATCAACCCAAGACGCTGCCCTGCCCCCCAACGACGACGTCTCGACAGACAGGACGAGGAGCTCCGCTCCGCTCCTCCCTCCGTTTCGTGTGCTCGTCGCTCCACTCCTCCCACTCGCAAATCCGCCGCCTCTTCTCCACCGTGTCCACTCTCCTCCGCCAGTCGTGAGCTGCTCCTCGTCTGCTCTGCGTGTCTCCTCCCACCCACAACAAGGACCATGACCGCGGACATTGATCTCCTCGTCATGGACGCGCCGCCGCAGCTCACGCGCCGCCGCTCCGCGTGGAGCCGCTGCGACGAGGTGGTCGCGCGCACGGCGCCCACCGAGACGACCACGTGCCAAGTGTGCAGCGCCACGATCGCGCGCGGCGACTGGCAGCTCGGCCTCATGTTCATCCACGTCGAGGGCTTCATGCTCATGGAGTGGCACCACGTCGCGTGCATGGCGCGCGTGCCCGGCGTCGTGCTCGACGAGCTGCTCGCGACCGTGCAGAGCGAAATGGCCGCCGAGCAAAAGGAAGAGTTCCAGGTGGCGGTCGCCAAGGCGCTCGCCGACGCGCCGCCACCGCCGCCCAGCGTCTCGCAGTGAGAGTGTCGCTCTTCCCTCCCATCTGCCGGATCTATCTGTTGAAGTATGTCTTGCCGTCTCGCCAGTCGCCGTTCAGTTGGCTAGCGTGGGGAAGTGAATCGTCTGCTTTCTCTTCCTTCCATCCGCCGTCTCGTACTGTACATTACCTCAAGTGTCGTCATCCGCTTCGTCTTCTCTGTCTCTCCCCAATGCACAACCCGTCTCCTCTTGGTGTGCTATCTCCACGCCGCCAGAAGACTCCCACCTCATAGACATCCTCTCCCTCCCCTTCTCCTCTATGTCTTTCCACTACGTCAACAATCTTGCCACCGAGATGCAAGGGTGCTGATTCTCCGCTATGTCTCCATTGCAAGCAATACGAAAAAAAACTTTCCTCCTCTCCTCTCCCCTTCCTCTTGGTCCTCAGTCTTCCTTGTCGGCGCTCTTGGACTTGAGTGACCACTTGTCGCGCTTAATGTCCAAATGCAGCGGTGCCCAGTGGAGCTTCTCGGGGAGAACCTGCGGTCCTTTCTTCGTCACCTTGAGGAGCTGGTCGTCGAGAATCTGCTTGGGGACGACAAAGACGTACTGCCCATTAAAGTACTTGATCATGTTGAGATACTGGAGCGTCGAGATGATGTCTTCGTTCTTGATCGATGTCATCTGTCATCAAATGCCCACCGTCAGACCCTCGGGCCATTGAGAACAATTCTCCCGACCGACGTACCCGCGTGAGCTCCATGATCGACACTTCCTTTTCCGGATAGTCTTTGAGGATCTTGAGCAGCTCCTTGGTCCAGTAGCTACGGTAGCTCACGAGCCCCAGGTCCGAAAGGGGCTTTTCCGGAGAGCCCACTTTCTCTTCCTTTTTGCTCAGCTCGTAGGAAAACTGAATGATGAAGTTCCCGTGGCCCTTGCGCTGGTGGCACGGGAACGTGAGAATGCAGGCGAGATTGTACCCGAGCTCCGAGTACTTTTCCTTGGAGAAGTAGCCCACGGGGTGGAACCCGCGCGCGTCCACCTCGCAGACGACGTAGAAGAGAAATGGATCCACGTCGTAGTACAGCGTCTTGTGGTCAAGAAAGAGTCTACAAGGAGATACGAGTCGTGGTCAGTCGTCTCCCAAGTCTACTCATATTCCAGTCCCAAAATCTCACTTGGCAAAGTAGCAGAGGTTCTGGCAGTATGTCTTGGACACGGCGCCGTCGACCTCAAAGACGCTCAGGTTCTCGTGGCGGTAGATCTCATTGCCTGGCGGATGCTGCACAGACACACACACAATCCCGTCAGCCTCCACTCTTTCCTTTTCCCCACATGGGTCTGTGGACCACGCACCCGCGCGCAGGCCTGGCGCTGCTGGTGGTGCGTCAGCTCTCGCTTGTGGCAGAAAAAGCTCATGCAAAACTCACAGAAGTAGAGCTACAGCATATCATACTCCATGAGTCACCCACCGCCCTCCATCCATGTACACGTATCACTACGTACGCAGTCGATCTGTCCGTCGGGGAAAAACTCTTTCGGGAAGGGGGAAAAGTACCACGCGGCCATGCGGAAGCGGCCCATCTCGACGAACCGCACGTTCTTGACCTTGGTCACTTCCTCGTGCTCGCGGATGCTCGCGGCGTCCATGCCTTCGTGCTCGTCGTGCTCGTCCGGAGACGCGAAGCCGTCGTCGTGGGCGCCGCCGTCGTCGGCCTTGTCGCTCGGGGTCTTGCGCTTCTGGCCGCGCGTGCGCTTGACCGGCTCGTCTGCCGCTGCGGCAGCGCCACTAGCTGACGCACCGCCGGCTTTCCCCCCGCCTGCGGCCGTGCCACCAGCATTCGCGGCGGTGTTGGCGGCCGTAGCGTCGGCGGCCGGTGCCTTCTCCTTGTGGCCATGCTTCTCCTGGAGCCGCTTGGTCTCTGTGAGATCGAAGTGAGACATTGGAAACGAACAGCGCTGCGTGTGGTGTGGGGAATATAGAGGCACCCGTACCTTCGTCGGTGCCTTCACGAATGACTTCGCCCTCGCCGATCCACTCGTCCATGCGCCGGTTAAACTACACCAGACAGACAGCACCCGTCCTTCAGAGACGCCATGCAGACGCACTGCAGCTCCGTGCCCACTACGTACGTCGTGCCAATGGACATAGTACTTGAACTTGTCGTTCGCGATCGCCTCTATGCGGAGAGAGAGGGAGATCAATCACGTGCCACTCGAGGAGGGAGCAAACGCAACGCAACGTACTGCGGTCGATGACGACGCACGTGCGCTCGGTCTGGCCCATCCACTTCGCCAGCAGCACCTGCCCCACGCGGAAGCCGTGGCCGCCGGCGCCGTCGTCCTCGGGCGTCGGCTTTTCGTCCTTGTCCTTTAGGGCGGCGGGCATTATTGTTGATGGAGTGCGAGAGGAAAGTCCAAATACCAACTATGACAGGTCTATCTGTGTGAGTACAGCGTGCACCGCGCTTCTATTTTAGTGGTGTATGCGTTGTGGGAGGCCGCCGTGACACTATTGCGAGGGAACCCAATGCGAACAGCTCCACGACCAGCAGTGTCGCGCCGTCAAAGATGAACTTGGGGGCGAAGATGGCCCAGACCATGAGGTGGCGCCGCTGCAGCGCCACGAACGCCGTAGACACGAGCGCGTTCAGTGCAAAGTACGCGACGACCGCCAGCAGCGACCGCACCGGCTGCGCTCCGGGAAGAGCCGCCAGCGCCAGAAGCGCCAGTGCGTAGTGGCCGAATGTGTTGAAGCCCAGCAGCGCGCCGGCCCAGTAGAAGCGGAAGTCGTCGAGCCCGACAAAGGCCGCGGCGTTCTGGAGGCTAGAGAACGTGTTTTGGTGGCCCGTCGAGAAGAACGACTGGTAGCACGCGGCGCACCAGAGCCAGACCCACGCGAGCGGCAGCGCGCGGTCGCCACAGCAGAGCCGCGCGACTCGAGCAAAGCTCACGTGCTGCAGCGCGAGGCAGAGTACCGTGAGCGGTGACGACGGGCCCAGCACGAGCGCATACGCGAGCAGCAGAGGCGGTGAGAGACCGGCGTCGGTCACGAGCGAGGCGATCGCCAGCAGAAACACGGACCGCGGCAGCCAGAGCCGCCCCAGCGACGACGCGATGGGCGACCAGTACCAGTAGGCCGCACACGCGGCAGTCGCCCACACGATAGCCGCTAGGGCAGAAATGCGCCGTGATGGACGCTCGAGACGGTGGGTTTCCTGAAGCACGAAGCCGAGGAGCAGCAGCGCCAGCGGCCCCCATGTGCGCGTCACGCTGGTGGCCGACTGGATGATGTTGGGCGGATCCACGGCGCTCACGACGCGTGATACGACGACAAAGACGAGGGCGGCCGAGACGGCGCTCGGCTTGGCGGCAGGGGCCACAGTGGGGCGCTGCGCACGCCAGAGGAGGAAGCAGCCGACGGTGGTCGTGAGGAACTGCATGACACTGGCCTCGGCGACGATGTAGCTGTTGGAGAGCAGGGCGAGAGCGTGGAGCAGCATGGTCACGAAGGCCACGAGCGGCGCACTCGAGAGTGTGGGGCGAAGGCAGCGGAAGGAGGGACGTGTCGTCATGTGAGCGAGTGTCGGGAAAAGACAACTGCCCAGGGCGGCGAGCGCGAGCGTGCGTGGCAGTAGTGCCCTGGGCAAGTATCCCACGGCCGGTGGCACAACCACACCCAAGGTCGCACCACCCAGTGCACCGAGTGCCGTCTCTGTACCCGCTGTCATGGGATCTGCCACGAGCTGCCACGCCACGAGGACTTGACCCGCGAGCAGCAGCGCGATGCCCCAGGCCATGGCGCGCAGATCAAACTGCGTCCAGATCGACCGCCCGAGGGCGAGGGCCTCTCGGAGGTACGCTCGTTGGGCGTCCACGAGATCCTCCCGTCGGTCTCCGTCGATAGCGGCCTCCTCCAGCAGCGTCAGTTTGTCGTGGAGCCGCTCCAAGTGGTCCAGTTCGCTCTGCGGCAGCTTGGACGCGGCCGAGTACGTGAGCAGATAGCGCCGCACTTGGGCCACGTTCAGTCGCAGCGCCTCGACCAGCGCGTCGCGGTCTGGAAACAGTTGCGGAATCACGGCGCCGAGACTGCCAAACGGGATGGGCAGCCCCGCGAGCAGCGCCAGCGTCGGCACGAGATCGACCTGAGGCACTTCCTGAGGCCATGCCGCCGCTTGAGACGGGTGCACAATGGGCTGCTTGCTGTACGCAAAGAGCGCGGCGCCCGTCTCGTCGTCGCTCGCGCCGCCGTGGTTGCCGTCCGACGACATGCCGTGGTCGCCCATCACGAGCAGCAGCGTGTCGTCATGGTGCTCCGCGAGCTCCGTCAGGAGTTTCGTGAGCACGCCGTTCATTTCGTCGAGCTTCTCGGCCATGAACGGACTGCTGGGCCCGTGGGTGTGGCCGACGTGGTCGACGCCTAGAAAGTGCGCAATGAGCAGCTCCCAGTCGCGGTGCGACTCGAGCTCGGGGAAGAGATGGCGCAAGACGCCGCGGTCGACGCTGTGGAGATCCTTGACGTTGAACGAATCGAACGCGTACTTTCTCGTGAACGCGTGGCGATAGAGCGCGTCCCACGTGTCGTCGCCCATGAACACGACGGGCCGCTGGGCGCGGTTCATCTGCAGCAGCAGATTGTCTTCGGTGATCTCGCTGCTCGCCATGTTGTCCTTAATGTCGAGAAACGTCGGGAGCCCGCCAGTCGTGAGCCCCTTGAGCCGCTGCATCGTCATGGTCGGCGCGTCGGCGACGAACTTGAGCAGCAGCGCGTTCGACGGCTGCGCGTGGAGCGTCGCGTTCAGGATCGGCAGGTGGTGCAAGTAGAACGAGGAGGATGAGGAGGAGGAGGAGGACGCCGACTGGACAAAGTCAAACCGCAGTGCGTCCACCACGACAAACACGACGCGGCGGAAGCGGCGCGGCATCCAGCAGCCATGGCCGCGGCCTGGTGACGCGTGGTCAGTAGTCATCGTCCGCAAGTGCGGCGACTGGTGCGGCTCCTGCGGCTTCACGCGACAGTCGCTGACGTCGGGCACTTCAAACCGCGTGAGGAAGAAGCCCGTGGCGAAGAGGAAGAGCGCGACGGCATGCACGGCCGCCACCCACAGCAGCGCGAGCAGCGCGCGGCGCCGAAGCCGGGGCGCCGTCATCGTGCCGTCGGATTCTCCAGTGTCAGTTCTGGGGGAGCATTCGTGATCCTAATGTAGGACAATCACGGCCACTATAGTAGGACATTGGTGGTTTCACGGAGGTCGCGCGAAGGTTGCGCAATGCTCTTGAAGCTGCCGCAGATCTTTCCGGATTTTCCGAAATTTTCGTCGCACGAATGACTTCCTTTATGGCGGACGAATCCGAAGCGGCTCCGCTCCGCCACTCACCACGACAACGTCCCCCTCCCCTCCTCTTTTCTCCACCGCAGCCAGCCTCTCTGCTCTCCGCTCCGCTCGCCAGTTTCTTTCGCACTTGCGAATCCGCTGTCTCCGCCGCTCGTCTCCTCTAGTCCCTCCATGCTGCGCATGCCGCTCGCCGTGGCGCTGCTGGCGCTGGCCTCGTCCATCGGCGTCGTCGCCGCTTCGTCTTCCTCCTCTTCCTCGTCCTCCTCGTCCTCTTCTCCCTCCACGTCCTCCGACCCGGAGGTCGGTAGCGCCGACGCGACGCAGCGCTGCTTCCCCGACGACTTCCTCTTCGGCTCGGCCACGGCCGCGTACCAGGTCGAGGGCGGATGGAACGCCACGGGCCGTACGCCCTCGATCTGGGACGACTTTTGCCGCGAGAAGAAGGACTACGAGTGCGCCAACGTCGCCGACGACTTCGTGCACCGGTACAAGGCCGACATCGACCTCATGGTCGAGACGGGGCTCAGCTCGTTCCGCTTCTCCGTGTCGTGGTCGCGCGTCATGAACTGGGACAACTCGACCAAGCGCATGAAGCCCAACGCCGCCGGCATTGCCTTCTACCACGACGTCATCGACACGCTGCGCGCGAAGCACGTGGTCCCGATTCTCACGCTGTACCACTGGGATCTCCCCAGCGAGCTCCACACGCAGCTCTCTCCGCCGGGCTGGCTCAACAAGGACATTTCGGACCACTTTGTTGAGTACGCCGACCTCATGTTCCACGAGTACGGCAGCAAGATCGACTACTGGACGACCTTTAACGAGCCGTGGACGTTTGCCACGCAGGGCTACGGCAACGGCGTCAAGGCACCGGGCTACAAAAAGTCGGCCACGTACGCGTACATTGCCGCCCACAATGTGCTGCTCTCGCACGGCCACGCCGTCCAGCGGTTCCGCGAGCGCAAGAGCGCCAAGACGATCCACGATGAGGCCAAGATCGGCATTGTGCTCAATGCCGACTTCGCGTACCCGCTGGACCCGTCGAACGCGCAGGACGTGGCGGCCGCCGACCGCAAGATGCAGTTCGCGTTGGGCTGGTTCCTCACGCCCATCGTCTCGGGCGACTACCCGACCGTCATGCGCGAGCGCGTGGGCGATCGGCTGCCGACCTTCACTGCCGACGAAGCCGCGATCGTCAAGGGATCGTACGACGCGCTCATGCTCAACCACTACTCGTCCAAGACGGTGGTCGACTGCGCGTCGCCGCAGTCGCGCGCCAAGTGCAGCAAGCAAATGCTCGGCTGGGACAAGGACCTGGGCGTCGACGACTCGCGGCTGCCGCCGGGCGCGCGCCACGGCAGCAGGGACAAGAAGGGCGAGCTGCTGTGCGACTGGTTCACGGGCTTCCCGCAGGGCTACCTCGACACGATCCGCTGGATGCACAAGCAGGATCCGACGGCGCCGATCCTGCTCACGGAGAATGGCTGGTGCGGCAACGACGAGATCAACAACCAGGACCAGCTCTGGTACTTTCAGCGGTACCTCGAAAAGGTCCACATTGCCATCACGGAAGAAAAGATCCCGATCATTGGGTACACGGCCTGGTCCTTTGTGGACAACTACGAGTGGGGCTCGTTCAAGCCGCGCTTTGGTCTCTACTACGTCAACTTCACGTCCGAGACCGGCTCCAAGAATGGCTACGAACCCAAGCCCACCGACTTGCAGCGCATCCCGCGTCCGGCCGCGACCTGGTACGCGACGGTCGCCAAGTCCAAGTGCATGGCGCTCGGCCCCGAACCGCCCTTCGTGCTGGAGCACGACGACTATGACGACTTTTTCCCGACCTTGGGACGGGTGCTGTCCAACTTGGTCGTCGCGACCGTGCTCGTGCCGCTGGCCATCGCCGCCATCACCGCCTTCTTCATCCTGCGCCGTCGCAGCGCCCTCCACGCCGCGCACGCGACCGAGACCACGCCGCTCTTGTAAAGGAGTGGATGTCTGGGGTGGGCCTGCGACCTGATCTGATTTGTGCTGTGTAGTAGTCAAAACAACTAACGTTAGCGGAAGCGAGTAAATTCCACCGTTGCTCCTTCTTTCGCCCAAACCTCTTCATGTGGAGAGGTACACAGAGAAAACCCATTCATAATGGGAACTCAAGCAAGTTCCCCAGAGCAAAAGTACTCCAGTTCAAGATGTGATACTGCGTACTGCTACGTAGTACTACTGTAGTACTAGTACTATTGTGTGTTTCGCATTGTTTGCCCTCCTAGTATCTACGAAGTACGAACTTGGTTCGGAAGAGTCGATGGGATGTGCCGCACGTTTGTGCGCGAGCCGGCTTGAGGCCACGGCTGGCCCTGCTCGTGTCGTGAGAGGAAACTCGCGGAGACCCAACCTCCCGATCTCCCCTGAGATATCGCACACTAGTAGCGGAGACTCTTCGAAAACCTCGCGCTGCCTTTGGAGACGCACACGAGCTAGAACACTAACGTGTGAGGATGCCTGACTCTCCTAGTGTTATTTTTTAGATCCATTTCCACACAATCATGATCCATCAGCCCGAGCGCGCACCTGCTGAGACAAGGTCGTCCTTGCAATGGAGAAGAGTTTCACGACAATTGTCTCGGCCGTTTGGACAGGGTTTTCCAATTGTTTAAGAGGAGGATCCACAGATCCACTGTGCCCCAGTACGGGCGCAACGCCGAGCGTCTCGAAAAAAATGAAACAAACAGTGCATTGAGTACCCCTCCACGCGTCTTTGAGTATCCTGGTGTCGTATGTCGCCCTGGTAGTCACTTCGATTCATGACACGTGACGATGGATGCCAATTAATGGCGAACTCCACTTGCTCACGGGCGCAGCAACGGCGCGGTCTCGCCAGCGGCACCCGCCCGACGGCGGCGCAGGACAAGAGCCGCAACGACTGCGACAGCCGCGACAGGCACGGCAATCATCGAACTCTTGGTCAGCGTCGACAGACCACTGCTCGCACCGTCGAGTTGAGTCAAAGCGACCTCCGGCACGACCTCCATGCACTTGGTCTTGGCCAACTTAGCGTACCACTTGGCGGCAGCGCGGGGGATGCGAGCCAATTGCGACGGCGTTGGCTCGTAGCCGTTCTTGGAGCCGGTCTGGGACGTGAAGTTGACGTAGTAGAGACCAAAGCGTGGGTTGAACGATCCCCACTCGTAGTTGTCCAAGAACGACCAGGCCGTGTAGCCGATGATCGGGATCTTCTCTTCCGTGATGGCCGTGTGGACCTTCTCGATGTACCGCTCAAAGTACCAGTTCTGGTCCGGGTTATCCAGCGACTCGTCACCGCACCATCCATTTTCCGTGAGCAGAATTTGCGCCGACTTGTCGTGCTTGTGCATCCACCGGATCGTGTCTAAGTACCCCTGGGGGTAAGCGGAGAACCAGTCGCACAAGAACTCACCGTTCGGTCCCAGGCTGGAGCGACGAGCACCGTCCGGACGGTGTGTGTCGTCGATCCCATGGTCGCGCTCCCATCCAAGGGTGAGCTGGGAGCAATTGATAGCAGATCTCGGAGACGTGCAGGCGGTCACCGTCTTGGTGTGGTAGTGGTTCAGCATGAAGATATCGTAGGAGCCCTTGAGCACGGCCGCTTCCTCGGCAGAGAAAGCAGGCAGGCGGTCGCCAACGACCTCCCGCATGATCGCTGGGTACTCACCATACACAATCGGACGCAGGAACCAGCCAAACATGAACTCCATCTTGCGGTCTGCAGCAGCGACGTCATCCGCATTGGACGGGTCCAGAGGGTACGAGTAGTCAGTGACCAACACAATGCCGATCTTGGCTTCCTTGTTGATTTTGTTGGCGGCCTTGAGCTCCCGGAAACGCTTCACCACGTAACCGTGAGACAACAGCACGTGGTGGGCGACCTGATACGTATTGGTAGTCGACTGAGGCAGGCC